>JBCJKH010060254.1:0-16445 GCA_039877255.1 Loriculus beryllinus | reverse complement strand
ATTCAGTATTGGCCAAGGAAGTTGTGAGTGCTCCATCCCTGGCAGTGTTCAACGCCAGGCTGGATGAAGCCTTGGGTAACATGGTGTGGTGTGAGGTGTCCCTGCCCATGGCAGGGGGTTGGAATTGGGTGAGTCTTAAGGTCCTTTCCAACTCAAACCAGTCTGTGTTCTGTGACTGCAAGGCCTGGCTGCTGCTGCTGCTGCTACTCGATTACTTCCCATTTCTATGCTGAAATGCCTTGTACAGATGCCCGAGAGCTGCACAGATTTCAGATGGTACCTGTGCCCTTACAAATGGAATCACTATGAGAGGTTTCGGTCTGTGAGCCAAATCAGAGTGTTTCCTGTTTCCCTTTTTTTGGGAATGTTTCTACGCATGGATTTGCACCATCACAGCAAAATTGGCTTGAGTACATCCACAAATGCCTCCAGCCTAAGAGCCAGTCTCACTCTGCATGCAGCCTTTTTGCCAGAGAGAAGGAAAGTGTCTTCCTTTTCAGGTCCTATTAACTTGTTTCCCAAGGCTGTGCTGTGAAAAAAGCTGACTTAAAGCCTTATTTTTTTCCAGGGCTTTGGAGAGTTCTTCAGTGTGAGTTTGTGTGACCTTGTGAGCAGTCACAATGGCACAGCAGAGGGGTAAAAAGGTGTTTCAGGGTCTGGAAGGAGTTGGGGAGGTAGATACACTTGTCTGTGATTGCTGCAGAAAGAATCCTTGACCAAAGCAATTAGCGATGCTGAAAGGCAGTTTGCTCCCATTTACCCACTCTTTTGGATCTACAAGCTGTGGTAACATCATGCACCTGAACTAGGCACGGAAGTTTTAGCAAATAAGGCTCTCAGTCTTGGCCGGGAGGCTTTGAAGCCTTATGAAAGGATTGCTTTGCATCTTCTAAAAGAAACTTCATTTCCAATTGGCACTGCTGCAATAAGCATCCATCTCATGCTCTGTTATTTTCATAGCAATCTCGTCTACCCAAGCAGATGTTAAGTCTCAGGTGTCTTTGTTTCAGGGCCTTTATAAAGGAGATGGTTTAAATGAGATGCCTGCACAAAGCGCTATGGCCTGGCTGGTGCAAGTCGCCTGGAGCCCTCCGGAGCCACGGGAGCGTTTGCAGTTTTGGGCTGGGAGCTCCTGGGCGAGACCTTTTCCGGCTCCCGTGGAGCCAGACCCCACTAGATGGCACTGGGGTTTAAGAGAGCAGGGATGCGTGCCACTCTCGTTTCTTAACCGGGCAACGGGGCAGAGACCAGCCAGTGAGGGTGGTGGGAGGGACAGACCGAGCTCTCCTGCAAGAACTGGATCGGGACAGCCAGCTTTGATTTGGGTGGGCTCTGTTCCCCGAGCAACGGGGACTTGAGAAGCCAGACTGTCCATTGTCTGAGAGATGGGTGTGAGGAGCTGAAATGGGGCTCCATTGTCTCAGGGAATGGTGTGAGGAATTGCTGTCCATTATCTCAAGGATTGCTGACATATGTATGCAGTTGAAGAGCTGGCTGCAGGACCTGGAATGCATGTGTTCCACCAGGAATGTGCAGTATGTGACATTAAGAACAGAGGTGCTTCTCCCTAACGTATTATAAACGAGGAAAAAGGCCCTCGCTGTGGGGCCACCCACCACCGAAGACGACCATGAGCCCTCAGGATGCCACTGGATCCATGGTGGTGACTATCCCTCTCTGCACTCCAAAAGTTTGCTAAATTTCTAAGTTTTATCCTGATCTGCCCTATTGCTATTCTTTTTTTATATAATTATCTTTTTATAATCAAGTGTCCAATTGTAGTACTTGGCCTCGTTGCTGTCTTAATTTCACTCCGGGATCACGAACAGAGTATTTCCAACACTGGGTTTTATCCAGTTGGACCCTGATGAATGGGTCTGTCCACAGGGATCGTATGGGTCACATACTCTGGCCCAGCAATCTGAGCACCTCAAACTCCATTACAGACCTTCCCATTGCTTCACCTCTTTGATTTATTGATTTTTTAGCCATAAAGGAAATGGTGACATTTCAATTGGGCACAAGAACACCAGAAAAAGTAAAAATAAGATCCCTAGATTAAGTATGCAAGAAAAACTCCAATAATCTCCTACTTCTGCCTCTGCCCGTTGTGTAACTTCAGGCAGGCTGCTTTTCCTTCCCCTTTCTCTGAGTAAAAGGAGGCACAGACACAGATCATCCTGGGGCAGCCTGTGGCCTTCTGCAAGGCTCTTTTTCAGTGGCTGGGTAGCGCTTGGTTCCTCCTGACTCTGGCTGGTGTGAGGAAGCATTAGCTCATGGATGTGAGCACCGTAATAAATCATTCCTTGCTTATGGAAGAGAGGTTGGGGGGAAAAGGCACCAGGGTCCAGTAACAAGGCAGTACCCTGAGCAGAAAACCAAGTCTAAAACCTCAGCATTGCCAGTTGTCTGCTGTCTGCCCGTGGGAAGAGTTGTTTTGTCTTCTCTGCCTTGTTTCTTCTGCTCCCCTCGGCTCATCATCTGGGTTTATGTGTGCTCTGTGCAGGCAGCCCAGCGCACGAGGTCTGATCTCCATCGAGGCTCCCGCACTGCTGAACCAACAGTAAGGCTAACTGCTCAGCTTCAGCTGAAGCGTTTTTGGACCCCTGAGATCTCTCAATACCGTGAAGCTGCCCCTGAAAGGTCAGTTTTCATCCAAAACACACCCACTTTTTCTAATTCTGTTTTAAGTGTGTTTCAAGAGCACGGCCGTGGTCTTGGCAGTGCTGCTTAGCAGAGCACTGTGCCCCTTGCTTGGGTACTTCAAGGCTCCTGTTTTCTGCTCGAGCACAGAGCGGCTGCACTGTCTTGCATGAGGACAGGCTGCTGAGACTTCACTCCTGAGCTTGCTTGGTCTGAGCCACAGGTACCCGAGTGTCCGAGCTGCCTGGATCATCCCGTGGCGCTGCTGCCGGCTTTGCCCTTGCCTCTTGCTCTGCAGTAAAGGTCTGAAAGCACAAGAGGCTTTTCTGTGGGTTTTTCTCTTGTTGTTGGTTTTGGTTTTGGGCTTTATTGTGTTGTTCTGGTTTTTTCCCCTGCTGAGGAATGTAGAGGAACAATAAGGAAAGAGCAACAGTGTTATTTCTATTGAAAGTGCTTTGTGACACCCTTCCGGCCTAAACCACAGAGCAGGAGTTTGTTACATCTGCTCTAATGTTGTACCTGCACCGACTGAAGCTGCAGCAGCAAGGATAGAGCAGTGTGAGCTCAATAGTTACGGTGGCCTGGAAATCCTTGTTGGCTTTTTCAGAAAGCCACATATCTATAATGCATGTGCATATGTATGCAGGCATTTTAGAAAGTATGGGCTGCATATGTGATAGCAGCTGTATCCTGCTATTGCCCTGTGCCCTAGTCTAGTGGCTTTAGGGCTCTGGGTTGCACTGAAATGCCCACAGTGGCCACAGGTCACTGCTAACCTAATACAAGCATCTGCTGCTGCAGACTGCCCTCTCGATAGGCTGATGGGCTGCCTCGGTATTAACAGGCTTCCTGACAGCATTGCCTATCACCCTGATGCAGGGGCAAAAGCAGCATTTGCTATTGTGAGCTCTGACTGGACAGAAGTGAGGGTATAGTCAGATTCAGGCAGCTGGCTTTGGGCATGCAGGTCCCAGAATTGATGGTCATAGGAATGTGACTTTTGTTATGACCTTGCCTAAGTGATTTTAGCTCCTGGGCCAGCTGTAGGACAGCTTATCTCTGCATTGCCAGCAGCTTCAAAGCAGCTTGTATGTCAGTATATATAGCATGCCTTGCTTTTGGGATGTAACTAGTTTGGTTTAGCAGGTACTGCTATAAACAAGTCCATCCATGGTCCTGAGCCTCCTCTTGCAAAGGAGCTCTCCTCACTGTGCTCCTTGGAGCAGGGCTCCACAATGCTGAGTGCTGGTCTGGGGAGCCCTCAGCCATGCTTTGAATAGAAGTGCTTTTTCTAAGCATCCTTCTCTTTGCTGTTTCTCCTTTTCTGTGCTTGCAGTAAGATCAACTAGAGTTCAGCTCCTGAGACCTAAGACTCAGAGCAGCCCAACAGTGATGATACAGGCAAGGTTTGCCACTGCTGCAATGGAGAAGATCATTTTTGTCAGTTGTGAGAGCAGGAAGGGTTGTGTCTGTTAGTGCAAAAAGATTGAGCTCTTCCCTATTGCACTGATAGAGTTGAGAAATATTTAAAGCATTAATGGAGTTGTAATGATGAACAGATCATTTACACAGAGGCTCGAAACTGAGCCTGCTGTGAGCCACTTTGGGCTTCTAAAACACTAGTCTTCCTGTATTAATTATTAACATCACTAAACCACCCCAGAGATTAGCATGGAAACATTAAGCAAGCTTAATATTAATGACTCCCAGATGATAAGTGATGATGAAGAAATAACTACTGAGTACAATAAACATATTAAGTATAGTGGCATTAAATTACAAGAAGAATACAAGTGTGAACCACAAGAAAGGCTTTCCTATAGCACTGCCCTGGGTAGCAAGGCATTTGAAGAGACAGGTAATACTGTTTATACCTTTCAAATTACACTTTGACAATAAACAGCCTTGAAGGGCAGGGATGTGCTGAGGTGAGAAACGTCTGACACGCACCTCCTTGCTCTTGCAAGGAGCTGTGCTTTGGCTAGAGACTGCTGCCGGCAGTGGGTAAACCCGCACTGGTAGACCTGCTAGCTCAGAACTTAAAAGATGCTATGAGCAGCCTCCACTGATCCTGCCGGAGGTGAGGTGCACAGCGATTTAATTAAGAGCAGTCAATGTTCTCTATTTGTCCATGGGTTGGTTCTTGCTGCATGTCTAATAGGTAAATCGCAGCTTTTGTGGCTTCTTGTAGTAAAAATGCCTGTATCAAACATTTTGCTTATCTCAAACTTCATGTTCTCTTTTACTCAGCAGACCTTAACCAGAACACCCCCTGTGAGTCCAGCTCCCCTTACCAAAACAGCTGTGATGCAAAGACCTTTGCTTCTATCCTCAACGGGTGAGCAGATCCTGAAAAGCCTGCAAACAAAAGGAACAGTTCTGTGAGGTAAGAGCTATCGGTGTCTAATGAGGTGCAGGTTGTGCAGCATTTTACATTCTTAAAGCGCGTAAGCACCCTCTTCCACACGGTGGTCTGCTGCCTGCTGTAAGCTCCTAGTGCTGCTTTTTAACCAGTGGGGAGATCGTGTTTGGGATGGACCTTGACCTCGCTGGTAAACCTGCTGGTAACTGTCCAGCTGGCTTAAGCTATTAGGCAGGGACCAGCACATGCTTACAGAGTGATCACATGATGTTCCCCTAGGAACTAGGCTAAAAATGGCTCTAGGCGGTACCTTCCTCTGGGAGGGCTTCAGAGGAGATCACTGACAGCCAAAAGTTGCTCTCAGCTCAGTAATGCCCCCAGAAGAGTTTCATCTGTCTGTGTTTGTGAGACAGCTGTAATGAACGCAACTGAAAGCGGTTTGCCAGTGCTTGGAAAGAGAACTGTTTAAGCAAGGCTGCCTAGCAATGACTTGGAAAGCACCTGTGGGTGTGAATATAACGTTATTTTCCCTGAAGTCCCCACCCAGCTTTTGGATGCACAGTACAGACATGTTCAGAAGGCATTTGATGGTGGTTTTTACCTCTCCATGCTTTGTAGAGGGCTGGTGGCCACGTTATAGTCTTGCTATTTTCAGGTCACATCTAACTGTTTGGCTGGTTTTCAGTCTCGTGCCCTGCCCATGGTCTGTAAAGGCACAAGAATAGAAATTATTTCATCAGTATGAGCCTGTGCAGCCTCATTTAACGTGAGCCACTGCCTGAAGAGTAGCAAAGCAGTCAGCGTTATGCAGAGGTGAAATAAGTCATCTGTTGCCAATCAACTAGGGAAGAGCAAAGATGCCTCAAGGGGGGAACCGTTATCTGCTGCTACCTGGAGCAACGCCCTCTATAATTGAAAAACGTATTAAAGATTATTTGGGGAATTTCTAATTAGTTGAATCCAGCCACTTGTGCTCGGGATGGTTCAGAAACCTAAACTAGTAACTGCTCAAAAGAGGCCACTGCCAAGGAGCAACTTTCCTGCCTTTCTCTCTGCCACCACAGCTACAAGGTCAGGGAGAATGAAAACTTCTGCAGAAATTAGGTTGGGCAGAGCCTGACAATCCCTGGGGAGATGCCAGTGCCTGGCCCTACACGGGTTAAGGCTGGAACCCCTGAGATGAGCAGCAATATACTGAGTAGCTGTCCTTAGGGAAGTGCACAGTTAGGAAAGGTGGAAGGCAAAAGTAGGGAGAAGAAGAGATTTGTGGTTAAGACCATTCTGTTTCTGCCTCTAGCATTGGTTTCCAGCCTAGTCCTTGACAACTCATTCAGTGGCTATGGAAGTTGATGGTGCTAGATGCAAGCACACATTTTTCTCTCTGTTCAGTTTCAGGTACTCCATGCCGTGCTTACTCATCCACTTATTTTTACATGCAGCTGAAACTGAAGGGTTCTGTGGCAACTCACTGTGTATGTGTGTGGGAAGTATCTCTTTTGTTTCTACAGTTGGAGGAAAACCAAACACTGGAGAATCTGACAACATTTGCCTGGCTGTTTTGGCTCTTTGTTGATGGAGAACAGAGGCACTGATTCCTTCACATTCTTACAGGGAAGGACACTGTTTTAGTGCTTTAATAATCAATGCTGCGGAAAAGCCTACAGGGAAATCACAGAGGTGATTGGGGGTGCACTGCCAGCCAGGCAGAAGGCAGGGACAGCATGCTAGGCAGATGACTCAGTCCCACATCAGTCACTGTCATGGAAAAACAGGAATGCTGGGGATGCCAAAATGTGTTATGACTTAAAATCAGACGTACCAATGCTAACACACTGTAACATCCAAAGTGTTTTGCCTCATTTTGTCTGAAGTTTTGTTGTCGTTATCTTCTTTCACTTCCTGGTTTAGGCAAACTTCTTTGTTTTAGGAAACGATAATGACCTCCCTTCCTGGCCTGTAAGTGATTATCACAGCTGGAATCTGAAATCCTTTAGCACCAGCACAGCTTGTTTTAGGTGAGCCAGGAAGTATTAGCTGACACCCCTGGTTTGCTGCTGCTCTGTGTAGGTGGGTGATCAGAGAAGTGCAAGGGGATGGGGTAGCAATGAACAGCTTCAGCTCATAATGCAGAACCATGACACATCAGACACAGGTGCTCTTCTGTCTGATGTGAAGTGGTTGGAACTCTTTCCTGAGGATAGATGTAGCAATTTTTCATTTTGCTATAAAATAGGTGAGTGGAAAATACCTTTCCCCTGACAAGCATGAAAGGTGGCTGGAAGCAGAGCATAGCTAAGTTCTGCTGTGCTTGAGAAAAGGAATGTTTTGCCTCTGATTTGCACTTTGGATGAATCTGGATGGGTTTCCACAGGGACAATTAGCAACACCTCCTTTCCCCTCTTCCAGTCCAGCTGAGGGAGTTAAACTGTGATGTGGTTTCACATAAGCTTTTCCAAAATGACCTTCATATGCCATTTTATGGAAAAGTATGACTAATTAGGACAAGCACTTGGTCTGCTACAAACAACTGGTTGGGTTTAGACCATGTGTTGTGTCTATGTTTTACTGCAGTCCAAAACAACTGGAGTTTTAAGAAAACCTGGAGGGCCTGACTGGAAAATGTGGCTCAGTTTAACTCTGCAGCATTTGGAATGGGATTGGAAGAGGCCACACAGCACGGAGCAAGAAAACCACAGGGAAAATAAGAAGCATCGAGCCCTTGTAGCAAGGCCACGTGATTCCTCGCTCTCGTGTCTCCACGCTGTCACCAGCACAATGGCAGGAGGAATGCTTTGATACATTAATCCCAAAGTGATGCACAGCCAGTTCCTCAGCTGCTCCAGCTGATGTAATGCATTGTTTTTGCTGAAACCATTCTGATTTCATCTGGCTGAAGGACCAAGTAGTTCAGCCTATGGGTCTGGACAGACTTAGAGGCTGTATTTCCAAATTAAATATATATATTGATGTCTTGCCTGCATTCCACCCAAGCTCTGGGAAGAAAAGGCAGAGGGCATGCAGGTCTTGTCATCACAATGCCCAAGTGTCCCACAGTCTGGAATGGGTTTTATCTCCACAGAACTTGAGGTAGGAAACGAGGAGTGGTTTTATGCTAGGTGGAGGAAACGCATGATGTATTTTCTTCCAAAAATAACCCGGGGCTCTCTTAAAACTTAGCTTTTTTACATAGTAAGAGGGGAGGCCAAAGGAGGAAAAAACCAGATTTTGCAGCTTGTTGTGGCAGGCTGGGAACAGCAGATAGGAGTTCAGATAGCAAACAGCAAACCATAACAGGCTGGTTCTTCACAGCCTAGGATAGGTTTGGCTCCTTGCAACTACAGCTGCTGTGGAGCTGGCTTTGCTTTGCAATGAAACACTGTGGCATGTCTGCTGCTAATTAGATTAGCTCCACAGAGCTTACCTTGAGTGAGTTCCCATCTGTAGCCCGAGATGGGAAGTTTTCAGTGAGCTCAGTGACAGTTTGCAAACTGCAGGTTAAGTTCCCTGCCTGGCACAGGAACAGAGAGCTTGCATGCCTTGGTCTGGGTGAAGCCTTATGTCCTCAAAACAAGAGGACATAATGGGACCAGAACAATCTCCCTGGGGCTGTTGCAGTGTTGGCCGTGATGGATATTCATGTCCCAGATTTAATGGCAGGCTAAGAGCCTTCGGTATTTGGGATAGTGCTCGTTAAGGCAGACAGACTCTCAATATAGTGCTTACCACAGACTTAACGTACTTGACCCTGGATACCCAAAAATCGCTTTTGGATGCATGTCCAGAAATTTGGCAAGAAACCTCTGATTTCCAGACTACAATTATATACGACCTATTTAGCTGTATGCTTTTGCTCTAACTTGGCTCTAAGCTTTACATAGCATCATCCCCACCCCTTTACTCCAAAGCAGCTTATAGAAAAGAGATGCAGTTGCTCTGCCTTAGACAAGGCAACCCCTTCCCACCTCAGGAAGGGCCCTCCTGCTGATTATCCTTGGAGTTTTTCTCTCTACAGCTCTGTAAGTTTGAGTTCTTAACATGGAAAAGCAGATTTGCAGGCATCATTTTAGGTAAATAATTGTGGACAGTTATGCAATGGTATAAATATTTGCAGTGGCAGATCCTTACCTGAGGTGCTCCCAACACTAAAAGTATTCTTTGGTTTTTGTGTTGTGATGGTGGCACACAACTAACTTGTGAGCAGTTTATGACCCCAGAACTTCCTCCTCTTCCCTCATTTACAGTTGATGAGATTATGAATTTAGCCCTTGTCATGGTATCTGTTGTCTGCTTGTTTTCATTCCACTTGTTTCTCATGTCCTTAAACTCTTTGCATTCTTGTGTAACTTTATTATCTTTTATTTGTGATGCTGTTTCATCAGCATGTTTCATTGGGGTGCTAAAGAAAATGCTAAATGAAATCAACCCCAAAGTTAACCTTCAAAAAACTGCCTCCAAAGGAAGAATCTTCTTCAGCCTTGAAAGAGATCCAATTCTGAGACCTCAAAATCCCCAAAATGGCATCTTCAGTGACCTGCAAGAAATTTACAGATGAAAAACTATCTCTCAGGATATGCCAAGGTGACTGGAAGAGGCCAACAAGTCATTGAGGGATTTTCACAGGGTGAAGACAACAAATAAGCTCTCTTCAGGAAAAAAAAACCCACTTACTTTCATATAGCAAGTAAGTCACTGTTGGTAAGCAGGGAACAAGGTAACCATCTGCTGCTGTTGTGGGGTATTTTTTTCTCCAGTCCTCCTAAAGCTGGGCTTGAAAGCCCATCTCTTTATGGACTGCATTCTCCTTCATTAACCCAAGCTCAGGAATCTCTCTTCTGAGCTTTCTGGAAGAGAGTTATCAGTAAGCTTTGCTGTAATGAGTTGCTGTGTGACCAGAAGCCCCAGGCTAGACACCACAAAGCTAAGGAAGGTTCCCATCCCATCATCCCAGTGCTCCACTAATGCAGATACTCTACTGACTTGAAGAGTCAAAACAGTAAAGACTCTCATCTGAACAAAGTCTGCATGGACATTACCAGTCCCCTGAGCTCTGTCTTGACACCAGTTAGAAGCAGCAACAACATGTGAGCGCTTTTCCTGGGAGGTCTGATTACCTGAAGAGGATCATCTTGTGCTCTTTAGGAGGTCTAGTAAAGCAGAAGCCCTTTAGTTGCACTAGTGGATTTTTTAGGCAGTATTTCAGTGCCAGCACATACTTGTCTGTGATGTAATTTTCTTCCCTTAATAAATCCACAGACCCTGCTGGATATCACTGCTGTTATGTTTGCAAAATGTTACAGTGCTAATGGAGCCCTGCTTGTTTCACCTACCTTGACAATAGGAAATACTGGCCTCCTAAGCGTAGGTTTTCCAAGGTACTTAAATGATCCATTCACCTTGGACTAATGGACATCTTATTAAAGCTGTCAAACTTCATTTATGGTTTAGCTGGGGCTGTGATCTTGTGGTGGAGCAGAGAGGTGCCCTTGTGTTTTCTTTTGACACAGCTAGCTACTGGACTCCCCTATCCCAGGGCTTGCTGTTAATAGAGATGTAATTATATTTTACTCCACAGCATATAAACCCATCCATTTTATTATGTAGAAGTGGCCTGTTGAGTGCAGCATCAGCAGTTCTAACAGCTGATTGCTTGTTCTGATTCTCGAGGGTTGAGGTTTTAAAGATGTATTGGTTTAAAAGCAGCGCAGAGGGAAAAACTGCACCTTCAGGATATGCTCTGCATGAAAAGCCTCGTTGCACACCGGATACTGGAGAATGAGGTACATGTTACGCATTTAAAGCCCTTTAAAACTGGCATGGGATACTCAGTGTTGTCCAAGTATCATTAATCACAGTTATAACTCTCAGACAAAATGAGCCTTGACTTCATGTTGTTTCTTAAAATACGAAATGTACATTTCAAGTATTTTATTTTCAGCTGCGCTCAGTCCATAGTGCGGTTAAAATGAATGTGTTTGAAACATTATTTCACACTTATATGAACAAATTTTGTATGTATAATATTTTTATAACAAGATGACTAAAAAGAAGAAAAACACCTATATGTGTCTGGAATGCAAGAATAAAGAAGGGTTTCTTAGACTGCAGCTCATGTTCAATGTGTGATTTGAAATATGACTGTACTCCCCTGGTAGTTTCTTCTGTTCCAATCTCTTGGCTTTATTTTTACTTCCCTCCTGCCTGCCTGCCTCTTTCCTTCTTCCTCTTCTCTCCCCTCTCACTTTCCCTGTCTTTTCCTTCCCCCTTCCTATGCTTTTCAGACATAAACATGTCTAATCCAAGCCTGAATTTTGCTTTAAGGTAAATCCTCTGTAAGGCATTCAGCAGGGCAGGCAGCACTGCTGCACATCTACTGCACCACTGAACTGGAAGTCCCTTGCATGGATGCAGTGATACAGCACAGGTGGCTGAAACCCTTGGGTAACCCGGGCCTAAAAATAAGGCACTGCACCACCTCTTCAGCCAGAGTTCCTCAGAGGGTGGGGGCCAATGCAAGGTTAAGGGCTCAGGGAACACGTAGAGCCTGCAAGAGAGCTAGCACTAAGCTGGTCTTGAGGAGGTGAGGTTGGCTGGAGTGACTGATGAAGAGAAGTCTGGGATACCTAGGAAAGCCAGGCACAACAAGGCTCACATTTAGGGCCCCTGCACTGCCTTGCAGAGTAGGCGCTGCTTTTTTTTCCACTTGTGCGGGGTCAGAGTAAGTTTGCTGCCAAATCTCAGTCTATGACACCACGTTTTTAATGCCCAGTTTAGGCAGAGAACTCCCCTATCTGCATCTGCTTACAAAATAACCATTTGTTTCTTGTACAGATGAATAGTCCCAGGCATGAGAAGCAATTTCAGTGGAATGCCAGAAGAACCATGGTTCCCCAAGCAAGTGTAACATGAGTGGTGAGTGCACGCACAGCCCAAATGCTATCTGATGAAAAAAAGAGATAGTGTTTGGCTACTTTAAGAAGGTGGCAGATACTGAATTAGAGATGGAGTGATGGCAGGCTGGGGGAGAACGTGGGCTTTGGGTTCTCCCCTTCAAGTGATGTTAAACAGGAGAAAACGATCAAAAGTTCAGGGATTGCTGTTCAGCCTGCGGGACCCAAGGCTGAGGAGGGGGGATGTGCCTCGAGGGGTGGCTTATCGGGAGGGCTTTGTTAGGAGCATTCAATCACTCATTTGCCCTGAAGTCAATGGCTGCACCTCAGAGGTCTGCACAACCTCTTGGAAAGTTTGGACCACAGCATTCCCACGTGTGATAAAAACTAGGGCTTTTCTTCTCCTAATACAGCCATCACTTGCTTTATGCTCTGATATGTGCCCTCATGGGAAAGGATGATATATTAAACTGCTTGACACAGATTTGAACTTGACGATGACCCAAATTTCAGTTGTTGTTTGTGAAAACCACCAGATAAACATTGATCGGGCTGACCAGAGCAGGCAAGTGCTGCCTTTTGCCTTTATCAGGTCTGAAGTTTAAAAGTGAGTCACAAGAGCTAAATGCAGCACGTGGGTCTTTGTTAGTGAGGGCTGGGTGGGTTTGGCAGGCCTTTTTTCTGCCACGTATCAGTGTAACGCGATTAATGCCCTGAACTTGAGAGACTTACACTTCGTATTTAAGGAATTACTGTGAGCATTGAAGGCTGTGACAGGGATCCCAGAGCATACGCGCTCCTTGCCCACGTGAATTCGTTAAGCACTGATTGATCTGACACCAGAATGAATCACGTTCACTTCACAGGAGCATGCGGACAAGCAGCCCTGCAGGGCAGTCCCCGGGACGGGGCCGTGCGGGGTCCAGCGGCGCTGCCCGCGGCCGAGGGAGCCGCTGCGGAGGCCGCGATGCGAGCTTTGCTGGCGGCCCCGCTGCCGCATCCCGCTACCGGGGGGGGCGAGCGAGGGGCGTGCGATGGCGCCCGGCCCGGCCCCTCGGGGGGGGGGGAAGGGGAAGGGGACGGGGAAGGGGAAGGGAAAGGGGGGGGGGAGGCGGTGGCGGCGCATGCGCCTGTCGGGGGGCGGTGGCGGCCGCGCTGCTGGCGGCGCCGGCGGGCGGCAGGAGCGGCGCAGGCAGCGGTGGGGAGCGGCGCGGCGCGGCCATGGGCACGCAGGGAGCCGGGCGGAAGCGGCTGCCGAACCGGGAGCGCCTAACGGCGGAGGACGATGCGCTCAACCAGATCGCCCGCGAGGTGAGGAGCGGGATGCGGCCGACCCCCGTTCTCCTCTCTCCTTCTCCTCCAGCCGCCGCGCACGCGTCCCCTGGCAGCGGGCACTAACGGCGGTTCAAGGGCGGCTCCGTGAACCGCAGCATGGAGCTTATGTTCGGCTCGGGGGTACCGGCCCCTTCTGCCATCCGCGGGCGCTGCTTCAATCTGAAGTGTTTGAAGTGTTCATCCGGGAGGGTACCGCGGCAGCCCGGTCAGAAACCGCTGCTCCAGCCGCTCTGTGCGGGGAAATGAATGGTGTGCTGCCGCCGGGGTGGGTCTTAGCGGCTGGGAACCGGGAAACGGGCCACGCCGGTTTCTATGGATGCGGGTGCACGAGAAAACGGAAAGCAGAAAATTGCGCGATGATGCTAGATGCATGTGCAAGTGTACAGTCGAACTTGGAAACTGGCTTATATGTCTGTATTTAATGACTTCGGCTTGCTGCTCAGTATACACTCCGTTGTGCTTGATTTGAGTTTAAACAGTGAAAACCAGCTGATACCTGTTTCCTTTTTACCTCCTTACTCTTGGGTACCGTTGCACCGGTTCAGTGGCAAACAGGGTGACATGAATTTGGTTTTTATGTTTACTGAATGTGGCCCAGGTCGTTCTACATCTTGTTCCCACAGACTTACGATGAAGCAGATGGGCAGCCCCAGTCTTAGATCGGGTTAAGCAGCCGATGCTGCTGCTGGAGGTGGCCATCATCTTCCCCTAGCATGGGTTATGTGTGTGTCTCATCCCTGCCTTGCGTTGGTCTGACCCCCGGATGGGTTACAAGATTAATTGCTCTTCTAGAAGAGATTTGAGTCTTGGTTTCCTTTCCTGAATCACGTTTGTAGCAGGATCAAATGATGCAAATGTGCAGCTAATTTTTGGTGTCAGCTCGCTGTTAGATTGGGTTAGCTGTAACACCAGGCACCTCATATGCATCAGCAGTGGCAGCCCTGAGATGGGAAGCCTTTGCTATTCTTGTGTACCGTTTTGAAGTGGTTTGTAGCTTCTTTGCAGTACACACAGTAGGCTAATGTGAATGATTTGGATAGTGTTTCCACAAGTCGAACTGCTGCGGCAGGGATGGAGGCTGAGGTAGGAAGACAAGAATGTCTTATGTCCTGGACATAAGATAGCAAGTATAAGTGATTGTGCTGTCTGTTGGAGTTTGAGTCATGATAACACCCTAGGAATTGCTTTGGGATGAGGGTTTAAATTCCGCACCTGTGTCCTGACTGTGCTGCCATTTGATCAAAGAAAACATCAATCTGTAATGAGGCCTAAATTGTTCTTCTCTGTGTCACATTTCTCTCCCACTTTCACCTTTCTTTAGCTGTTATATTGCCTTTCACTGTATTGAGCAGTGGTTCTAGGCTCCAAATAGTGTTGATTTGGGTTTGTGGGTTTTTTTTTTCTTTTGTGGGTGGGTGTGATTTTTTTTTTTTCTTCTGGGGCCTGTTTAAAGAACAACTCCATTTGGTCAAAATCCCAACACAATCATGTCTTTTTTATCTTTTCCCTCGAGTGCTACAACTGAACTGTTAAGTTCAAGGTTCAGCATTTTCCCATATTGTTTTAACTCTGAATTACTCTGTCTTGGGTTTTAAGCACTCGTAATAGTTTTGTTGTTTAACTGCCCATTCTCCACATAAAGGGTTCAAGATGAATCCTTCCTCATGATCTTTAGGACTCTTAAAAATGTAAAGCAAGCCTTTTGTCTCCTCTTAGCAAGGGTGCTGGGAGTCTTCATGGCAAGACGGGTACGGTGATTACTGACACTTTGTCTCTTGCAGGTGTTTAGGCAAAGGTGAGCCGTAGGCATGTTGTCTTTGTGCTTAGGTTTTTCACTCTTTGGACTTCCTTTGTTCCTTTGTTATCCAAAGCCACAGATGCTTGCAAGTTATTAGCAGATTCCAGAATTTCATTTTGCAGTGTGTTCAGATGGGAGCCTAAAAGAGCATCCAAACCTTTATTCAGAGAGGTACTTTTAGCTTGGGATCTCTGGGAGTAAGTTGAAATGCGTGCATCTTCTGTCCTTTTGTTTTTCTTCCAAAGGAATTGTGCTGCTTTGGTGCTTAGTGTTATTTTGTAACTTAGAGTGTTATTTTGTAACTTTCAGAATATCCCTCAAAATCAGCAGCTCTTGCTGCAGTATGTGGTTCTGTAACCAGGATGTCTGTCTCTGTATGTGCAGTTTTGCACAGACCAGAAGAGAGCCTTAGACAGTGAAGAAGGCAGTCCTTACTCCCACGGGATGCAAGAACAGTCTTGAGAGGAAGTAACTAAGCAAGCAGAAGGAAATTGTGAAAGTGAAGATTATTGTAGTATTGGGGTTTAGTAGCAGTGTTAGTGGTGTTGATCACTAGTAGTAAGTTTTGCTTTTTCAGGCAAGTTCTGAACTAGATCAGCTGCAAGTAGTTTATCATCTTGTCTAGATGTGTTTAGAGCAGAAAGTATAGTTATTGGAAATCACCTTGCCCATCAGGTCACCAGGCCACTAAATCTGGCTGGGGAATTTCTGACTCGCATTGTAATTAAATTGATGACAAATAAGTAAATATAGTAAACGTACAGACTCGGGATGTCATGTTTGTAGTGGGCACAGATGATTCCTCTCAGGATTTGCTGTATGCGCACCTAATTTGCAATGTATGTATGTTGGTGAAGTTGTTTTTTTTGAGTATTAGCTCTTGCAGACGAGAGTGACACTGATCAATGATTGGCTTCTCTGCTTTCAGACTAGTGTTGACACCAGTAGGTTATTCTGTGTTTAGGTCAATGGAAACTTTTGGGCTATTTTATTCTGTCTGTGAATACTTGCCAGAAGTGTTAGCAAAATCTAGCAGTTCGATACTTCTAAAGGTCTGTGTCAGCACAACCTGTAGTAATTGCATATGTGTACAGTCATCTTGTCCTCTTAGGCTGGTGTATGTGTTGTTCAGGAAGGCAGAGTCCTGGGCTACTGAACCTTACAGGGACTGGCTTCCTGCTTGGGTTAGATGGTTTTGTTATGGTACCTTGAGATGTTAGTTAAAACGGAAAGTTTCTCCCCCTCTCCCCCAAATTCCAGTATGCTCTTTGCTCCCCACAGTAATAGTTAAGTGTTGCTGCTCCAGCGAGTCCAGATAAGGCCATGGAGATGCTGCGAGGGCTGGAGAAGTTCTTCCCTGTGAGGGTGCTGAGGCGCTGGCACAGGGTGCCCAGAGAAGCTGTGGCTGCCCCATCCCTGG
>JBCJKH010060253.1:22628-35442 GCA_039877255.1 Loriculus beryllinus | reverse complement strand
GGGGAGAAATCTAATGCTGGACAGATGTAGTACCATGCGAGCTTTCAAACGGTGCTACCCACATAGCTCTCGCTCCTCGCATGTTCTCTCCACAAGTGCATTTGTGTCTTGGCTATCTGCCATGCTGGGTTTCAAATCCTGCATCCCAAGTTACTTTGAGCTCATTGGAAAACTGGAGACACATGGCACCCACAGAGAAAAGATTTTGCATTTGGGTCTGGAGTCACCACCCATGGCAAAACAAAGGAAAGCTATGGTTTCCTCAGCAGCCACTCTCTTCTGGCAGGGGATGTTTTGCCTTCCCATGAAACAGGATCCACTATGCTGGAAGAGCTCAGCACAAATGGGAGGAAACTGGCATTAGCAGCGGACTTGCCTATTAACTCTAGGGGTGATAACTCAAAACTGCAGGGCAGTGCTCTCAGCTCCTGCTGAACTCCACTGAAGCTAGAATCAAGACTCCTGCTTTGAACAAACCATGGCACTCACTGAAATTATTCCTGAAAACTTCTTTTTTTTTCTCTGATTAGCTCAGATTACTTTGCAGTTTCAGGTGGCAGTTAAAGATTCTTGCAACTATAATGTGTTCTTTAAAGTTGTCAGAGGCAACCAAAGCAATGAAGAGAGTAAACATTGAAGCTGTAAAATGCTGAACTGTGCTTCCAGAAAGCAGCTACAGAAGAAAACTGAAAACTCAACAGCAAACAAACTGTTAAAGTAGTACTTCTGATGTGAGTATCCTGTAGGTCCCTATCATATTGACTGACCTTTATACCAAGCCTAAAAATACGAGGGTTTTAACTCCACAAGTTTCAGTCCAACCTTGAGAAGTAGGGTAAAGATGGACTATCATAATATATTGCTGGCGTGTAAAATACTAAATTTAAAAATGTCTTGCAAAACACATCTCTTTGCTACCTCTTTGACTATAAAATGAAAAAAAGTAAAAAAAGAAAAAAAGAAAGAAAAAGAATAGATTCATCGGTTCCTTTATGCATCATTTCTGTGTTGATTAATGATTTAAGACAGAATAATAAAAAAAATTACAATATCTAGATAGTTCTAACTGTACTCTGTCTTCATTACAGGACACAGTCATCAGCTAAATGTGCTGTAGAAACATATCCATCTTGAAACATCTTGGCACTCATGTTACTTCCTTTTAGCAATAAGCCACAGTTTTTTTAGTAAAGCAGACAATAAGAGTCTTGGTGATGATGATTCAAGTTGTAGCCATTTTTTGCAAGATCTTTAAACCCCACCATACGGTTACTATAAAAGATTTAGACAGAAATACTGTGGCCAAATATTCAACGTCCTTCCCCCCCCATACCCTCACTTGTCAGCACATGGACAGAAGTTGCTATCACACTTAAAATTCACACATTATCCCAATCCAAACATGAATTCAAACTAACTTTCAAGTGTAGACAAGCCTCTATTCTTGTCTAAGAAATTTTTCACCATACTTATGAATCGTTGTATAGTGATGTGCAAAATTACCTGAAGCAATGCAGAGGGCTCCTCTTGTTGAAACATGGATATAAAAAAATAATATAAACTTTATATATTTACCATAAATTTATTCAAATAGAAGATACATTTAACTTTTGGATATTGCTGAGATGAAAAAATATCTGGCAGCTGGGAATAACCAGCTGGTAATGGTCACCAGTCTAGATGACCTAGAATGAACAAGGCCAAAGTGAACAGAAATGTTTAATTCAGAGTTAATAGCATAATTAAGAGATGTGCTGGGGAAAATTAATTATAATTTCCTACATTTCTTTAACAATTCCAGGGATCTTTATCAGAAAACCAAATTATGGAACTGAGAAAAGAGGAAGGACTAAGAAAAAAATGATTTTTTATCCATTTCTAGATGAGTATATGTATATTATTTACCTCTTTTTTAAACAACCCTTATTTTGAATGAAAATTATTTTTCATTTTAAAACATTGAAACGTCAACTACTGTTAGTAATTTTTCAGGAGTTGCAGTTTACCAGAGTTTTGGGGAAAAAATGCCATACTAAATGTATATCACATTACTCTGAAAAGAAAAACGTAAAGAGGATGCAGGAATAAAAACTGGAGCTTTCATAAAAAAACTGGAAAAAGCTGTTTCTTTACTTACCTTAGGTCTGTCAGCTCTAGAAAACCATAAATGTTATGTAACAGTAAAATAATTTCAGAGTTTTACTGTGTATAATATTAAATTGCTACATATTATTTTCAAGAAAACACACCTGCATTGCTATTTTACATATCCATTATCATCCTATACTAGCAGCAGAGAATTACAGAATCACGCTTTTATATCTAAGTCATTGAAGCAGGAGTATTGTTAAACTGCTCATGTAAAGCCTCAAATGGGCAAGAGCTAGTGCAGTAAGTGAACATTTCTACATGCAATAAATAAATATTGGCCTGAGGCTGATCGCCACAGTGTGCATGAGAAATAACGCTGCTGAAATGGCATAGATGGTGAAGCATTTTGGTAAGACATTCAGAGAGCATTTTAGTGACCCACTGTCCAAAGGGTATGTGTAGCTGCACTAGCACTCCAGACAGATTCGTAGATGAGAGTTCTTCCACTTACAATTTTAAAACTACCTAAAATTCCAAAAAGCTGCACAAATATGCTGTGATGTACCTCCAGCTGTATTGCCACACACTAGCACTCTAATTTTTACCCTCAGATCAAGGCATTAAAAGGCATTCAATGACTGAAAACAAAACTAAATGGAAACTACAATAAAAATGCAGATTTTTACACTTCAAGAGTGATGAAGCACTGGAACTCACAATACATTCAGTGTTTTCTTCCTTACTTGAGAGCTTTCATACCATATTGGCTGTACCTTTCTCAGAAGATATGCTCTAGATCGGTCAGAGGATGTAAATAAGTCAATGAACTAGCTAAGGAAATTACATGGAATGTGTTATGCCAGATGAGACAGCATGATCAAAACATGCGGCCTTCAAGTCTTAAGAAATCACAAAACAGTTTAGGGGTTACTCATGCTAAGTCTGCTTTTGAGTTACAGGATAAAACCTCTCATAAGTACATATAAGTGAAGAAATCATGTAAGGCATAGATAATCACCCTCCAATGAGAAAAGATAAGAAAATATTAAAGTTTTTATGAGATTTACTTTCATGTGTTTCCCATGATGAAAACAAAATCTACATTAATATTCATTCATTTCAGTATTGCTATTTGTTGTTTGACAGATGTTAACACAGTGCACCTAGTAGGAATAAGAAAACAAATAAGCAAAGTGATCCTACTAGAGCATGTGCAAACATGTTGTGTAAACAGCTGTTTATTATCTGCATCAAAGAAAAATCTATTGCTTAGCAACTGAGCCACTATAAGACCCTCACAACTATATATCAGATTTTTTACCACACAGAAACGAGCTGTACATAAATAACAGCTATTTTCCAATCACAGTGGGTGAGGCTGTCAGATTCTGTGTCCATCTGACCATTGACACTGGAGATGATGCAGGACTTTTACTCCTCTGCTGCTATACACTACTTCTATAATACTTGCTGATACATTAATGGGAAGGACTTCAAGGGTCCACGTGTGGATAACTGGCAGGCAGTGGTACGTGATGGTCTGTTGATAGCTAACTGGTGGTACTGCCTTGTATTTTGATATAGTAAACTGAAATTAAAAAATTAAACATCTATCACTTTTTTATTTGCAATGCTGACATTAACATGTCATCCTTTAACCATCTGAGATTTGGCTTATTGATCCTATATTACCTCTGTTTTACTTAGAACATTTTAAGAAATCATGACTGAGAGTCAACCTTGGTTGAAAAACATTACTTTCTAGTTCATTGAAGTTATCTCAATTTGAATTGTTTCTAGATCTCAATAGCCAGCTGTGAGGTTTGGCCTTATTGCTTTCCTGTATTAAAAAGATGTCCTATATCAGAAGTGTTTTTTCTACTTAGACACAAACACTTTCAATTTCTTAGCCTCAATATTTAAATGGCAAGAAGAGGGGAGATTTCTGATAGGAAACACCCGTAGACCATTAATAAGTTCTTTCCAAACCCCAGAAGGATAAATTAAATAGAATGGATTTCCTCAGTCTTTCACAGTAAAGACAAGTTTTCTGGATGCCAGACAGTCCAGGTAGCATTTTCTAAATCAACTTCAGTGTGGAAATTTGTTTAAATACTTTTTCTTGTTTGGATTCTGCCCTAGACCCTGAGTTCTAGACATGTCCCCAGAGATGCTTCGGGTTATATTAGTCCCAGCAAAAAGACTGACCTACTTCCACTTCATATTTCTTAGGCTTTTGCTGCTATTAGAGTCTCACAGAATCCACTATAAAAATGGCTCCCAGTTCTTTCTCTGCCTTCTATAATACTAGCAACATATTGTTTCTCATTCAGCCTTTGGTATCATTTATTTCAGAAGGATCATTCCTTAAATTATTCCACCAGCTTGGACACATCTGCCTGCAGGACCACACTCTCTACGCATCATCTTTGATGGATGCGGGCCAGATCAGGTTTCAGAAGATAGGCATGCTGAATTTATGTCACCTAAGGTTTTCCCTATGTTAGCTGAATCGTCTGCTGTCATACTAGGCGATTTACTGATTTCCCATAGGTCTCAGCATCAAGACAGAAGGCCAAGCAGCCGTTTTATTGATGTGATGTAGCTCTGAGAAATCAAGAGGAGAGTAGAAGCAGAGGAACCACATCTCAAAATAAGGAAAGCATGACATAATTTCAAAGATAATTTGAGAAACAATGTCAAAAATAAAGAGGCAAGGTGGCACAACATTCTTGGATTTTTATGAATTAAAGAAGTCTACCTCAGTTAATTCATTCTTGTTCAGAGGCTCTGTTTTCCATGTAACCATATTCGAAGCCATGATCAATGACTCTATCTGAAATATTTATTTCTCATGTGTTTTGCCACTCTATAATGTATAAGCTTCTGAAATGTCCTAACCTGATGAGTAGCAAGTTGGAACATGGGATATGGGATTCTAATCTCTGTGAGCCATGTTTTCAAGGCCACAACCTTCCTGTACTAAATGCTGCCTCCCTAACATGTTCCTTTCCCTGCCACATACATTGAGTCAGATGGATAACATTCTCTGCAACACTATCAGGGTAAAGACAGATTTGTTCTGTTGGATCCATCCTATCTATTCTCCTTTCTTAACCCAGCACAGTATGAATATGGCAAGGGAAGAAAGCTAACCATGAGTAGTGATGCAGTAGTGATGTTAGAAATTAATTAGTAATATTCTCAATGCCAAACTTAGATGGCAATATCTATTATTAGATTAGAGCCTCAAACCTTATAAAAAATTAGTATCCGACACAAACTGGGGGAGGAGGAATGAAGGGAAAGAAAAAGGTAAATAAGGCAAGAAGAAACAAAATGCACTGAGAAAGAAGACCAGAGAAAATAATAGAGGCACACAAGTAGTATTTCCTATGGAAAGCTTCTTTAACTAGGTAATTACCTCCTTCCATATCAGGAACTTTCTGTAAAGTTTGAATAAAAGAATCGTTGTGAATCCAGGACTCCTCAGCTTGGTACCAGTAGCCTGCAAAACTGCATTCCCTCTGTTTACTATTGCAATCTCATGCAAAATAAATCTTATGTGACTCGTAGCAATAATGGTACAAAGGAACAAAGAGTTACCGTTGCTAGTGCTACCTGTGACTCAGTAGTATAAGCATTATGCAGGACAGTGGTAGCTGTAGGATAATTGTACTCAGGATGAAAACGGGCATGAATCCATTTTCCCTGGCATATATTACTAGTTCAGTTTTCCCACTGCTGCAATTATCATTAAAAATTATCATTGTTAATGTGTGTTAAGTAAGCTCTGAGTAGATTTGATTATTGGAGAGCTTAGCTGTAGGGAGATCTAGTTGGAAAATCTCAGGTAGCCTTAAATAGAAGACAAATACTGCCTCTTCCCTACCTCTCTACCCTCTCCCCCCGCCCCCACCCTCCACCCCCTCCCCAGGACCATGGCTCACCAAGACTTAATTATGCTTATAGAAACCATGTAATGAAAAATGCTATCATTATGGACATTGGACGAATTTTAATGACTGGAGTTTTTTTTCCTGTTACTGTGAGGTAACTACATTCTTCCTAAATTGAAATACAGGCAAATAACAGCTTGTATAACTAAGTCCAAGTGGTCAGCATATAAACCACTCAACACTTATAGCCATTGGCACAACATAAATATTCGCATTAGTATTCTGCAGGTGACTAAAATAGTAACACTCTTCTTGTAAGGCTCTTTATGTTATTTTGGCATCAAACGGAAGTGTGTTATATGTTAACATAGGTGTTCAAAGATTACAGTTAGGATTATATTTATAAGGGGGATAAACTCCAATTTTCAATGCATTGGGCAGCATTGGAAAGAGTACTAGCGTCATCATTGGTACGTTGCCTGGTCTCTGGTGATTTTATTAGGCATCGTGTATCCTTTACAACCTGTCTAACAAACCACCTGTCTGCCACAGTTGCCGATTAGGACAATAGCTATTCCACTGACAATGCCCTAAGTAGGACTAAAATTCATCTACTGAGACTGTATGTCTCACTGGTGAGATACTCTCTAAAAGAAATGTTCACATTCTATTGTTATCCCCTGTTGTGCCCCTATATTGTCACTTTCTTTCACCTAATGCTTTACTTTAGGACTGTAAAAAACTTATCATAACCAAGTCCTAACCCAGTATAGACACAGTGTGTCAGTGAAAAGAAACCTTGTAATTAACAATGGAAATTATCAAAAGTAGATGTAAAACCCACAGCAGAGAACAGTACTACAGTGTTCATGCAGATATTTAAATGGTGCAAAACTCTGAAACACTGCATGTTACTGAATTCCATCTTCTGGCACATCATCTGTTTAACCATTTAAGTTAAAGGTGGAGTCAGTTTTGCTTATATTATCTAAAATCTGTTTATCTTGTGATTTTGTTCCTACTTTTTGGACTTCAAATATTCAAAGATTTCACAGGAAACCTCAAAAAGAGTATTATTGACAGTTTTCAGAAAAAATCAGCACACTATTTCCAAAACTGAAGTTAGGAAAATACAGTGTTCAAAATCCTGTTAGGCTGTGAAAGCCCTATTCTCGTTAAACTAATGCTACCAGGTTTCTGACATATGGCTTTAGCATTTGGCAAGTGTGAGATTTATTGCTGTTCCAAGCGTCATTGTTCTCTGGTCTCAACAGAACACTGTAAAACCCAATGGCAAATACTGTGTCATCACCTCCTAGTGGCTGTCAGCAAAACAACCCTTTTAATTAGCTGAAGTGGCAAAGGTCTGTACTAGGAAGCTGATGGACTCCGGCAAATTGCAATTCCCTAAGGGGATTCCATAATGTCTGGTCTCAGACTTTTCTGTTTCAACAACACAGAAATTAAGCACAAGGAGAGGATATTAAATAACAATATTAAAGTGACACAATCATGCTGGCTGAAGTTAGGAAGTCAACCAGAACCATGATTTCTTATGCAAATCAATATGAAAGTCTTCTTTAAGACACAGACTTCAGTTACATAATTATCATACGTTTTTTTACAAGAATTGCCCCACTCACTGAAGGCTACGGAGCAACGCCAAGAGACTCTGGGAATTCTGTTCCTTACTCCAAGTACTTGGTGCATTAAGGAAGTATTATGCGAAATGCAACAGCATATTTTTCAGCAATCCTGAAAGAAGCAGCGGATTCTAGAAGCAGCCAACCAGGGGATAATCCATGTTGGAAGGCACACTGGAACATCATCTAGTTCAAGTGTCTCTTCTAGGGGAGGTCAGCACCAAATTCATACGATGCTGCCTAGAGATTTGTTTAATCATGTCCTAGAGACCTCTCAAAACAGAGATCCTGGAGCTTCTTGAATTGCTTGGTCCTTTGTGTAATTATCCTCATAGTGAATATCTTTCTGTGCTTACACTCAGAGCATCCCCTTATTTAAAATTCTGATGACTGTCTCTTGTTCTTCTACACACCTCACTAAATACATGTCTCCTTGATAGCTTCCCCGAGGCACTGGGGAGCTGCTACTAGCTTCCCCCAAAGCCCTCTCTTCTCCAGTTTGCACAAGACAGGATCCCTCAGCCTCTTCTCACAGGGTAAGTTCTCCAGCCTCCTGAAGATCATGGTTAAACTCCAGTTTTTCCGTGACCTTCTTGAACTTGGGTCTCAAAACAGTTTATAGATGCAGTCTAAGAAGTGGCAACAAAAGAGGTGGAAACTTTACCCTCATTCCACTGCTTGTGATGATACTGATGCATCTTAGAATGCTGCTGGCCTTCATCCCTGCCAGGGTGCACCACTAGAATTTAAATTCCAGCTGAAGTGAAACTTGAGATCTAAGACCGCAACCACTGATCCTATAAGCAGCATGATGAGAGAGAAAACCTCTTGTATTTTATTTTACATTCTGCTTTTTGATCTTTTTTCCAGCCTTCTGGCTAGCTCCATCAGGTTTTGCTACTAGGTAAGAAGTTTTTGTAATATGTAGCAAGTCTCATTTTCCTGTTTATATTTTAAGCATTTTAGCGCAGAGTTGTATGTCTAAGATAAGAAAATGGCTGGCAATTTACTCTTTTGCTAGTATAACAACAAAAAAGTTTTAAATAAACATCAAAAATTACATATTTTCCCTGGAAACAAAGTCTTATTTTACTGTTCATCTGTATGTCAATCTACTTGTCTTTAGCCTCTAACACTGTGTCCATAGCTACTTTGTATATTTATGGGTATAAGTAATTTAAAAAATGTGAAATGGCTTTAAATTATTAGTAAAGTATATGAGCAGATGTTTCGGAGCTCTGGGCAAATATATAGTTCACATTAAAGTAATAGCAGAATTTCAAAAAAATAAAGGATATTGTAACTGCTTCTGATTTTCATCCATTTAATTTTAATTTCACTTATTATCTTTCATCTAATTTTAAAATTATGGTTTATTCCTAAAGATGTGTTATAGGTAAACGCTGTATCCATACATTGTATTACTCCAAAAAGCTCCTGTGACTACAACAAGGCTTGAAGATTCGTTTCACCAGTATAGAAAGACCCTAAAATGACTACATTAGGACAGTGACTAGCATTTGCTTTTTAAGTGGACTAGCAAAACCTTTTGAACTCATAAAGACATTTGAATCTTTTCATAAATAACTGTTAGCTGCAGACCCAGTACCTAGCAGAACAAGCCATCTTGGCAGTTTTGTTCCTGTAACCTTTTACTCATTTATTCAAGAAGGAAATAGATATGAGCTAATGAAGGAATTATATTATGTGATGTTGTTTTTCATCCTTTTTCTGCCTGTTCTTTCTACTCACACTATTTCTGAGATTGTGGACTTGAACTTGCATTTGACTCATTGCCACAGGATAGTGGAAAGGCCAGGGATTTAACAACCTTTAAGGAGGCATTAGAGATTTATACAGTTAGAAAGAATGGCCCATGTTGCAAAAGTACAGATTGAAAATATTAATGTTATTTAAAAATCCTATCAGGAATATAAAACTTTCTGATTTATTTTGTAATTATTAGTTTGTAAGAAAAAGATTAAATTATTCCATATCTGTTTGGTGTGAAAATTTTTGCCCACCTGACAGATCCTGGACCAGGCACCATTCAAAAGACATATGGCCATGTATAATAAGTCTGATACAAAAAGGTAGTTTCTAGGTTAGAGTGTCTGATATATGCTTCCTCTAAGAGGATCAGGGCAGACTGTACGTTTAATGGGCATACCAGGGTTTTTTTTAGACCAAATTTCATTAGTGGCACAGAGTATCTGGATGCCTGATGGAATGTATATATTGATTTCTGTCTGTCTATCCTTTTTCAGACCAATAAATTATCAACCCAAGTCAACCCATAGGGAAAGTACTTTTATAAAGACATTTCATTCACAGTTGGTTTTGAGAGGGGGAGGAGGGATTAGAATAATTAAGACTGGGTCATGCGGTGAAAGGGCATTTCCTTGAAGACATGCCATCCCATATGCTCATGTCAGAGCTCTGTTTGAGCGTTACAGCAATTTGAGAAGAGCATCCAGAATTAGAATTTTCCTCACTATTCCCTTTTCTTTCAGCTCATAATTAAGAATTACAGCAACTGTCACATTGTGTTCCCTCACAGCCACTGGGGATGCTCCCTTGTGAGGGAATGATGAATGTGATTTTTTTTTGAGAAAGATGTGTGCTAATACTGCAAAATGTAATGATCTAATGGTTATACGGTTAATTACTTCTGTATCTCAGGTATATCTTGACCAAAGATGCAGCCTTTCACCTCTTTAAAATAATATCAGATTTTCTTTTCTTTTCAGTAATATATCCCTCATATGTATGTCATTCTCAAACATATTAAGAAAGACTCTCTATTCATCTATACCCTGAGGCTCAGTGAACTCTAGCTGTGGCAGGGCAGCTGTGGAAAAGAGATCTGCGACAATGAACACATGCATCAAAAACTCCTTCACCAGAGTTTTCAATCAGTATATGTCAGATTTATAAATATATTTTTGTACTGATAAATAATTGTTCATGAACTTTATAGATTTCTTGTGTCAGATCAAATCTAGCTTATTCTGTGTGAGTCTTTAGGGACTCTCTTTGAGGATCTGTGCCATTATGCCCTTGTGGAGCTACATTCGAGGCAAGGTTACAGGTATCTGCACCAGAGGTATGCCACTCTGAGAAACAACTAGTTTTGGCACATTGCCAAAAAGCTCAATAAGAGGAATAGGATGACAATTCCCAGATCACCCTTCAGAAAGACAGATTTCTGGAATCAAGCCTAAGCACCCTGGGGAAGAGGTAGAAAAAGACTAAAGACCTCACAGTGATGGCAAAAACTTTTGGGCTTGCCATCTCACTACTGCTAATCCAACAACAGCCCTCTCACCCTTGTGCTTGGACATTCTTGCCCCAGTGTTGAGGTTAACCAGCAGTAATGAAAAATACAAGTCCAAAGGAGGAATACAAAGTGCAAGTTTGAGGCACTACTATTTCAGAGGTGGTATTAACAAACAGCTGCATTCAGTACAAATCACCTCCAGTTCTGATCTCTTCCTACCTTGGAGCCTTTCACTGTGAGAATAGATCCAACATAACAAAAAAGCCATTGAAATAAAAACAACCAAAGAGGTTTATTATAGTAAAACTAGCTCTTTCTTTTTTTTTTTTTTTTTTTTTTTACAGAAAGGTAAAAGTGAGAAAACTTGGGGATTGCGATAAAAGCAATTTAATAGGTAAAGAAAAAGCTGTGCATGGAAGCAAAGCAAAACAAGGAATTCATTCACTGCTGCCCACCAGCAGGAAGGTGCTCAGCAATCTCCAGGAGAGCGGGGCTGCATCAATTAACAGTGACTTGGAAAGACAAATGTCGGAACCCTGAATATCCCTGCTTTCTCTATCTCCCCCCAGCTTTTATTGCTGAGCATGACATTATATGGGATGGAATATCCTTTGGGTCAGTTGTGATCAGCTTTCCCAGCTTTATTCCCTCCCAGACTCTTGCATACCATCAGTCCACTTGCTGGCAGGGTAGTGTGAGAAACAGAAAAGGCCATAACCTGGTGCAAGCACTGCTCAGCAACAACTAAAAATCCTTGTGTTATCAACACTGCTTAGGTCAGAAGTCCAAAATAATAGAAGCATAGAATTCACTATGAAGGAAATTAATTTCATCCCAGGTAAAATTGGTACAATGCTTTACCTGACTATTATCTATGCATTTGAAACTTGGAACTAACTAGTGATCAAGGATACACAGCAGTGTTCAATAATCTGTGCTTCCCTTGTGCAAATCTCTATAGCAGTGTGTGAATTTACTTCAGATGAGGCATTAGGGCATTAAGGTGTGGACCCTAGCAGAAAAGAAGGGCAATTTCAGTCTTATTGGTTGTAGAGCTCCACATAATCAGCAAGAAAGGAGCAAAGTGTTATACTTTTCCAGGAGCTGTATACTTACTGTAACATTTCTGGCTGCAAATATGCTTTCAGCTTATCTGGAACATTTTTCCTCAGTGCCATAGGTAAAAAGTCGCTTCTTTTGTGGGTTTTTTTATTGTTATCACCATTAACAAATTATGACCTGAATACTTGACTGATGTGAAGTAATCCAACAACCCAAAACAAAGCCAAAGCATAAACTCCACTGTCTTCTGAGCTTGCCTCTTGTACCAGCTCCTTTGCAGCTCTGTTGTTGCAAATGAAGTTTCCAGTGCTTAGCAATGTTAGTCACTGATTAGACACAGATTTTGAGCAAGTGGAAGCTGAAACTAAACAAGACTCCTACTGAGTTACTATTGCTAGTGACCTTAAATGTTTAGAAATAGTTTGCATGTTTTGTTTTGGCTTAGGTTTTTTCTCTCTTCCTGTCTGGACTCATTTACTACCAATCAGGTTTTAATCTACTCTGAGTTTACGAACTTCTATCCTATAGCCTGAACCTCCCACTCTGAGATTCCTTACTATATGTAGCAAAACAGGAAAATCTTTAGAAAGGAAGCTTTCCAAACCTTCAGGACATTCTCCTGAATTTGTGAGTGGTTTTTTGCAAAGCAAGATTATATTCTTATTAGAGAAATCTATTTTAAAGCTTACTGAGCATGGCTCTAAGCAAAGAACCAAGCATGACCCTCTACCCTGCTCTCGTGAGACCTCACCTGGAGTATTCTGTGCAGTTCTGGTGTCCTCAACATAAAAAGGACATGGAACTGTTGGAACAAGTCCAGAGGAGGCCCACGAGGATGA
>JBCJKH010060253.1:0-15624 GCA_039877255.1 Loriculus beryllinus | reverse complement strand
CACTGGAATGGGTTGCCCAAGGAAGTTGTGAGTGCTCCATCCCTGGCAGTGTTCAAGGCCAAGTTGGACGAAGCCTTAGGTGGCATGGTTTAGAGCGGGGTGTCCCTGCTTATGGCAGGGGGGTTGGAACTAGATGATCTTAAGGTCCTTTCCAACCTTAACGATTCTATAATTCTAAGCATGTCACAGTTATTATTTTGACAAAGGAAGCAGTGCTGATGTGAACTTTGCTTCTATTGTTCCTTTTCGCTCAGTGTAAGTGGTGGAGGCACTGAAAGGAAGTCAAATGACCCACTGTTGCTATTATACCACAGCAATACATACAGAAATCATACCACTCTCCAAGTGCAGTCTTGAGCAGACCTTTCCCTTTGTTGTTTGTGTCCTCATGTGGTGGAGTGTCCTTGTAGCAGAAAGCCCAGCAGGGGACAAGGACAGAGGCAGATCTGACACTGCAGGCTGTTGCAGGGCCAAGTGTCATGCCGAGCTTAGAGACCATGGCTGTCACTCAAGGAATCATTAGCAATGAAAGAGAGGCAGTGAAGCTTGTTGTGTTGTCATCACACTGTAAGAAGGTTGGCTGCAGCCCAAATTAGCTTGCTTAGGGAGTGTGAATCAAAATGACATGTAATCTGAATGTTAATGAAAATTTTGTCTTGCTTTAGACTTCAGTTTCCACCCAGAAACCTGTCATCTGGAAGACATTATCTCTCACCCTTCCTCTTGCTCTCTTCTTAGGATATATATTTGCAAATATGTATGAAAAGTGGAATCATTTATCTCTCTTAAAACGTGTGCTGCTTAGATCCCAGTTTCCAGAGCACTGTATTGTTTCTAGAAATGGCCCTGTGCTATTAGGAATTTCTGAACTTGTGCTATAGCAAATGAAGAAAGAAAGCGGTACAGAAAATACCCTGCTTTCTAAGCAAGATAATTGCATGGGTTTCACAGGCAAATAAATGCATAGCTTTAAGCACTGTTGTACAGTGCTGCAGCTGCACTGTCACAGAGAAAGTTGCCATTTACGTTACCAGAGGACTGGACTGTTTAGATGTTATTTGTGATATTCATCCAGGTTAGACTTCATCAGTGAAAATCACATGTTATTCCACTCAAGGCAATAGAATTACTCCAATTTGAAACCAGACTACAGTGATGGAAAATAAGGGAAGCTTTTAAAGTATACAATCATCCATTTCCTGACTAACCTGTGGTCATATACCTCACTACTTGGAGCATAGTTAATTAAAATTATTTGTATTGGTTCTTATTAGCAGCTGTTCAAGACTCTGGGTCTGCTGAATTCAGAGGTTCTTTTCTCTCCCTTATGAACTTAAAAGGCAGCTGAAATATTGAATCTCCCATCACATGGTACCCACTACATACTTGTGCTCTTTACACTACATCTCAAGGAAGTTGAAATACATGTTACAAAGCAAGTAACAATCAATAAGTATGAAAAACTCTTTCTTATCAAGAGTCAAAAGGAAATAAACCACTAACTTGAGAACCTTGAGATCATAAAACGGTAAGCACTACTTGGTTAGCTTATAATTGACTCCATAAAATATTCAAATGCCCTTTTCAAATCAACAGACAGATTCTGGCTTAAAAGAGAATATGAATGCCTGAACCTAGCAAAAGTAATCTTAGTAAATGCAGACAGATGTCTCAACACAGAAATATGAATGCACTGCTATCACTGAGAGACAATTCAATATTTGTAAAATAATTAGAACAATTTGTGGTTTATAAACATACTATTAATCCAAAAATTTCAGTCTTTAACAAATATTAATACTTATATAAGCTTTGGTGGACTTTGAAGATTCTGTATTTGGGCTTTTTTTCAAGTTACATATTTACCTTTTCAACAAAATTGGTTGTAGAAATATTTTTTCTGTGTTTGAGACAGTAGCACACTCAAGAACGAATGTAAAACAGACTGAAGTCAATCGGGGCTATTCCAGCCTGGAAAAGATGTCTGTATCTGTTTAAAATTGAGTTTCTGATTCAGTGTTACGTTTAGTCAGTGTGTACATTGCTATATTTTCAAATATTGAACCAAGAGCTTGGATAGAGATACAAAAAAGACTTAGGTAGCTAACTAAAATTACAAGCATGCTAGGTCAAAAAGGTAAAACTGTAGAGTGTCAAGTTATCCTGAGAGACGCACACATTTTCATAGGCAAGTAAGGTTTCCTTAGTTGACAGACATGCACAGCTGCCTATGTCCTTCACGTTTTACATAGAATACATCAAAAATTCTCTGAGCAAGAATTGAATAACAAAAATGATGCGTCACATGGATATCACCTAATGAGCTGAGCTGGCAAATCTTTGAGCACATTGTACAATTCCTGTGAATAAAATTTCATCACTCTGCATTAATTTATTTTTTTTTACTATCAATAACTTTTTTTAACCATTTTCTTCAATCCATTGTCACATCTGCTCAGCCTGATTAAATTATTTGTAGGAATACACTATACAACAGAAGAGTGTAATGACCCAACTTAAATAGAAACATCAATGCTTTGTGGAGCTATTTTTTCGCCCCCTGAGGCTGTCTCCAAGACCATGTACTAACAAGTCCATCAGCATAGCAAAAGGCAGCAGTAAACGTTGTTATAACTGTGCAGAAAATATCAAACATGCATTTGCGGGATAGTCAGTTCATTAAAACCCTTTAATTATGCTCTTGATGATGCCTGAGCAAGAGAGCACAGTTAAGTGAACCCCACCTTCATTAAAAAGTTCATTCTACTGAGCACGAACTCATATTACTTCTCCTATGTTCTCCTCTCTGTTTTCTTGAAATATATTCTTAAGAGAAGAACACTTTTTATGTCCACGTGGACAATTCTTTTCTTCATAAGATAGAATTTGTTTGCTTTTGCAAAATCCGATCAATGTCACCAACTGGAAATGCAAAACACTTGACATTCTTTTTCAGGACAAACTGCCTTCTTGTGTTTTCACACCTGAGAATTTCATAGAATCATAGAATGGTTTGGTTTGCAAGAGACCTTAATCATCTAGTTCCAAAGTCCTTTGCCACAAGCAGGGACACCTTCCACTAGACCAGGATGCTCAAAGCCCCATCCAACCTGACCTTGAACACTTCCAGGGATGGGCCATTTATTTTTACTGTTAAAATATGTTCATTAAGTGATATTTAGACCCTATCACTAAGGCCACATCACTAGCTAATCTGTGAAAACAATTCTGTCCCCTGGCACCTCTTGGGTGTCGGAAGGATAGGAGCTGTTTCTCTATTGCAGGGCAAACACTGCTGAAAAACCCATGTAGAATTTACTCTTTTTTGTAGCTCTTCTGAAATGACTAGTTGTAATGATATGAAGCTTAGATGTGGTGATCAGATAAATTTGAAAGTGTGCCAACTTAAGTATTAATATATAAGGAGCTGTAACTTAGGCTTTCTTCCACTCACTTAGGTCTAATTACAGCCACTTAACTGAAGTGAAAGGTAGTCTTATTATAATATACGTGCTTAGAAGACAGAAGAAGGTGTAACGTAAAAGACTGGTTACTTAATTTCCATCTTCCTATAGCTCCTCACCATACCATTTAGACTAACCAAAACACCTTAAAACATGAGTAGAGCTGAAGTGAATCTTTAGTGAAGAAAATCTAATTTATAACACTTTAAACACCGTTTTTAAAGCAGAACCACTGTATTTAATAGGTGCATAAAGACTGTTTACAGAAAATACTATTGGAAAGTTAAAAATTATGTGATGAATGTTGGCAATTTGAATAATTTCTAAGTTAAGCAATGGCAGAGTTGTTTTTTACATAGGCAACCTATACAGGGTTGTACAGCTTGTACAGCTATATTTAACAGGGAAGAGAAGGATCCTGTGGAAAAGATGGTATACAACTACACACTGAAATTTAATGTATTCAAGTAAGTGAAGACTTACAGTTGTGCAAAAGGTAAAGACATATCCTAGCTTCCATATGCTTGACTATGGAATGTGAGAAAAAAAATGGACAATACAGAGGCTGGAGATGGCCATGGTTCTCTGAAGCAGAAGGTAAAAAATAAATGTAGCTGTGACTTTTCCTCAACTTTGAAAGAGCTTCAGCCCCTTATGCTGCTCTAACTAGAAAAAGAGAATGAGCCCTTATGACAGAGTTTAATTGAGAGAATAAATATGCAGCGTGTGGAATAGCCCAAAACAATCCTTATATCATTTGATATCTTTAGAGGCTGAATCTGTACCAGAAATAAAATGAGTCAAAATTTATTCTAAGGCCCTGACACAGCACAGCTTTTATCTCTTCACCTAAACTCCTTCCCATAAAGAGGTGGGACACTCTACACTGCCCACTGAGAAGAAACGTCTAAGCTCAGCCTAGGAGGAAGATGACTGTGACAAGGCAAAACCCTGTGAAGTAGCATCTCTGTTAAAAGTTCAGATAACCAGAAGGAAAGAGTCAATCTTTCTTTTTTTTTTTTTTCTTTTTTAGCTCTTTTTTAGCTTTTTCTTTTTTTTTTTTTTTTATTCATTTATTATTACTTAGGACAGATTTAGTCAAAGTGTGACTGGAGAAGAAAGAAGGGGTGTTTGGTCTTCTCCCTTCTATAGTCTCTCAGCAGATTCTGGGAAGTCTTAATAGTCTGCTGTTGCTGCTCCTACTGCTGCTGTGGCAGTAACATGATCCCAGACTTTGAACTTACCTATACTTTGCCAAAGCATGCTGAGGAGTGCAAACTAAAGACATGCTGATATAAAACGCAGCAGTAGCTCACTAGAGATTCATGGCATTAAAAAACACCCTGTTACTTCTTCCTTCCTTAGGCCTAAGGGGATTTGTTTTGGTAGCTAAAAACTGCATGTCTAAGACATTCAATGAAAAAGCAGTAAGAGTCATTTACAAAGGAGAAGAGTAAGTAACTTAAAAGCCAACTTCTACTCGTATAATCTACACCCACCTTTGCCAGGTAATACAGAGATCCTTGATGTGTGACAGCTGTCAAAACATTTTAAAATTACAGAGCAATTCAGGAGAACCATGAATCAATACTAATGTATTAGCCGGCACCATGCTGCTGTAAGAGTCATCTCTCAGGAAGGACGTATAATATGCGCATCTGATCAGACATTTTGCTTTTGGTTTTCTTCTTGAGCATATCAATAAACAGAAGTATAAAGTTTTGACTTCCCAGGACTATTTCAGGCTATTTTAACCTATGTACACGTTTCATGCACTGTGTACTAATCACTGCTGCTATCTCAAACGCACACTCATCAAAGATATGCCTATACAATATTGTTTCATAGTCTATGTTGAGATAACATATAAGGGGATGGAGGTCACATACCACCCAGAATGACCTCATACCATGCCACTTCAGGTTTCAGTGCAGTTAGTCAGAGACAGAAATTGGGATCTGAAGGCCAGTTCATGTTGAAAGTATATGACTCAGATACCCATAATTACCAGGTTTTATGTCATTGCTGAGACTTTTTTTGCAGAAACTGCTTATGCAAGTTTATAAAACACAGGCAAATTTGCAACTGCAGAATAATCAAAACAGGGTAGAGGTCTTTAGGGCCTTTGTTTTTTTCTGATGTTTCCACATGCATAGTTACCAGTGATAAAACCTGCAGTGAGCAGGCATACTCAGGAATAAAATGAGGTCTGAAAAATATGATTTGTTTAAAAGCAGTTATACAAAATTTCCTGCAGGTTAATGAAAGCTTACTGAGATACCCTGATAGTTTTAGATCTGCTTTTTGTAAAGGATTAAACAAGTATTAAGGGTTGACTAGATGAGTTTAAATGTTCAAACCATTTCCATATACTGTCTTAACTGATTCCTCTTGAACACAAACTACCTCTGAGGCAATTGTGTCAATAATATTTCCAATCAAAAACAATTTGAAATTTTTTTATGTTTTCTTTTCTGATGATTCCAGAAACCAAAAGGAAGTACTCTGATAGTTGTGTTAGTCTGCAGCTTTTTTTCTTTCTTTAAAAATCTTAAGTTTTTAATTGGAAATTTCCATTGAAATAAAAAGCTGGGTCATTTTCTTTATTTAAAAAAAAAAGAAAACTTTTTTTTTTTTTTTGTCTGGCTGGTTATACTTGTTTGTTGTAGTTCCTTTCTCAGTTATACTTTCTTTCTCAGTTTTAGAACCACTCAGATTAACTTTGAGCATATTTGAAAACTCACTTAAATTTAGCTCACAAAAGTCTGTGAAATGAAGATTTAATTCACTTTGTCTCAAAAACAAACAAACAATAAAAAATAATCATGTTTTGTAAAACAGAGTCATAAAGCATAATAACTAGAAATATTAACAGAGGAGAAAAGGAGGGAACCATTCTAACCTTTGACAAGTGGTATTTATTTAAATAGTTTTCTTGCTTCAGTCTCCTGATTATTGCACAAATATTTTATGCTCTGGTCGTTCTACAAGTGCATTAGCTCTTAGAAGAAGTGTAGTACTTTTATTAGTGTTCTATGAGACTGTTATAAAAAAAAACCACCTGGGAGGTTTAAGTTTTATATCTTCAACTCTACTAATTATTCTCTTAGGGATTAATTAGTGTAACTTTTTTATCTTTCTTACAAGTTTACACTCACATTTATACTAACTTAAGAAACAGCTTGCACTGTGATCACAGAAAAATTCTGTTTGTTTCCTTAATATACAAACCTGCTGATAAGGGCTCACAGTAGTTATAGTTAAAATAAATCTACAGGCCAGCATAATGGGTTTTAAAGGACACATTCACAGTCCCACTTGTGTTTATCTGCTGAGTTCTCTGGGCAAGAATAATTATTTACAAATAATAGAGGAAGAAGCTGAATACACTTGAAAGCCATCCAAGTTTGTGATATGTTCTGTGTAAGAGGATCTGGTTACTCTATCAGATTGCTAAGGTATCTTGCAGTTATCTTAACATTTTATTAGTGTCTTTACTTGGATGTTCAATCAGATCATACTTTTTAGACTACCACAGAATACCTAATTAAATAATACCTAATTAAAAAATAATCTCTTATCTTTACCCCAGTGTTTGAAGCCCTTAACATAATTTCAGACGTAATTTGTTGAGATCAAAGTGTTAGGTCTATATTAGACACTGAAACATGGAACCCATGGTCTCATATTCATACTGCTAGGTACAAATCTGGACTCCTAGCTCAGAGTCCATATTTCCAGAGGAACTTGATAAAACCCGATATCTAAAAAAATTATTAGGCTGCTCTGCTCATTAGAAGCATGATAGAGATTTAAAGAGGGAAGATAATGTTAACCAATAAGTATGTTAACATTCAGATACCAACAGCAAAACTATTAGAAATGGTCCCTGCCTATGCTAGGTCCTAACGTGTGCTGAACACTAGTTTAGGACTGTGATTGTCAGCTAGAACTATGCTTATGACCATTCAAACAATCAAACAGCATAAGTTCTTGAGTTCTTTTTTAACAATATCTATGTAGACTCTGTGAAACACCCTTCAGTCACTGTCCAATCAACTTTCTTCACAGTAGATATGAATAGTTCTTTTTGAGATAGTAAACTAACTACTTTTAAGAGGATTCAAAAGCGAATTTCCAGTCTTGACTCTTATTTCCTTTTCTTTACTAGAGAGTTGATGTGTGTCCTGAGTGAATCCTTAGCCAAACTTAGGATATCAAGGCACCAATTGACAACCTAACTCTTGCAGCTTTTTTAAGTCAAGTTCTGGCTGTTCCTAGACTTCCCTGTGATCATGGCATCTGGCACTTTGATAGCAATCTGGTGCCCTGGAAACGTTCATCAGCATTTTTTTTTTTGCCAAGCAGGTATGGCAAAAATGCAGAATTTAATGCTGAAGTAAAATTAAGTTGATTCTAAAAACAGATCAGTTGAAAGAAGATAGCTTCTACAATTTAAATCAAATCAAAGTAAATGATAAGAGATTTTTTTTCTGTCTATCCATATTATAATTTAACTTTGTGATCTACTTTGTGATCATTAAGAAATCTGCTATTCCAGTAACCTTAATAACTATGCATCAAAGCATTCAATGAACCTGAGTATAGCCTTCAAGCATGGATCACCTCTTGTCCTGACCAATCACACTAGTTGAACACTAAACTAAGCAAAGAAACATTTGATCACAATTTTTTTACCATCATTCTACTGCAATCGAGAGACAGGAATAAGCAGGTAGATTTTTAAGGCAGTTTTGGTGATGCTTCATCATAGCAGGTAGGGATATCATATGGGTTTTTTAAGACAAAGATCAGGGGTATAAGTGAGACATGCAGAAGCAAAGTTTCTAGCCAAGGTAAAGTTTAGTCTCTAGAGCGATAACAAATAAGACTAAAATTAGCACTACCAATCAGGCACTAAAACTGCTTTATTTTTTTTAAACTGACAGCTTGATCTCTATGTTCCTTTGTTGTGTGGGAGTGGTTCCAAGGCCAGGTTCCAGATTCACTATCCCTTTACTGCAAGGTCAGATGGGAATCATATGCAGACTGACTCTAGCCTTTCTTAGGATGACTACAAGGAAAATGTGGCTGTGAGGTCCTGATTTGTGGGAAGACACAGAGCTACAGGACATTCAATCCATATGGGCCTAGGTAGACTACAGGGCAAAAACTAGGTTTATCTTGCAGCCTACCGTGTAATTTGTTGAGAGCTAGTTTACATATTTCTTATCATAGAATCATAGAATTGTTAGGGTTGGAAAGGACCTTAAGATCATCTAGTTCCAACCGCCCTGCCATAAGCAGGGACACCCCACACTAAACAATGCTGCCCAAGGCTTCTTCCAACCTGGCCTTGAACACAGCCAGGGATGGAGAACTCACAACATCCTTGGGCAACCCATTCCAGTGCCTCACCATCCTCACAGTAAAGAATTTCTTCCTCATATCCAATCTAAACGTCCCCTGTTAAAGCTTTAACCCATTAGCCCTTGTCCTGTCACTACAGTCCCTAATGAAGAGTACCCTATGAGATCACCACGCAGCCTTCTCTTCTCCAGGCTAAACAGTCCCAGCTTTCTCAGCCTGTCTTCATATGGGAGATGCTCCAGTCCCCTGATCATCCCCGTGGCCTCCTCTGGACACAGCATCCACCTCAGTGACAATCACACCCTGACTTCCCAGTCCACGCTGTTCCTCTGCGGCAAGGCTGGTGCAGTCACTGTCTCAGAGGATAAACCTTCTGACTCCAGATGTTTTTCCTGGTGCCTTTGTAATGACTCCAGGAGGGCAGGCAGGGACCATCAGCGGACCAGCAGCACTGTGTTCCAGGGCACTTATTCTTCAGCAGTTTAATCAATCCTGGCATATGTGAACGGCTGCAACTCCAGCCTAGCAATATCTTCTCAAAGCTGCCTTCCCTCATAGCCCTCAGTGAGCAAACAGCTGATCTAGACAAAAAGTTGCAGCAGGCACCCTGCATCCAACCCCTGAAACTGGCACAGGCACCTGAAGTTAACTCAAATACACTCACACAGCACCAAGGAGTCATTTCCCTGACGGAGGGGACTCCAGAGAGGCCTCAGAGATGCCAGAACCTGACCACATCTGCCCAGCAGGACATCTCCCAGCAGATTAATTTACCAAATCCTCCAGGAAACTCCTCAGAGAAGTCTGAAATCACCTCCAGGTGAGCACTGGGCTATGGAAAACCACACAGCACTTTCATGTACCTAACAAAAAGTGGTATTCATGCCCCTCCATGAAAGCTAATGACAGCCCAAAACCGAGACTCAGTCAGGAGAGGCAACGCCAAGAGCAAGAGTGGAAAGAGCAAGGGGGCAAGCTTAGAGCACACAATGCTCTCACTGTACCAACTGGATAACACAAGCCCCCCTCACTGAAACATTCAGGTATAGTTTAGAAGCAGAACTGGTTCAGTCAAGTAACGATTAAACAAAAAAAGACCAAAACCACACTATCCCATGAGCCCAAATCTCTTCTCTTTCCAAAACCCCCTAAAAGAAACTTTCCTTTGCAGATAACCAGTCATTACTCAGCCCTGGAACACATAAATGCCTTTTTAAACAGAAAAATAGTGGGAACAGAAAATAGGTGGATTATCTGAATAGCTTTCTCCCTTCCTTCAACCTCAGTCTCTCTCTTGTCCCTTATCCTTCCAAATCAGCTGGAAGATTAAAACCATGGCTTTGCTAAGAGTGCTCCCTTCTCCAAGCGGAGCCCTCCGGCACAACCCAACCTCTGTGCTTTTCTTGTTTTCATTTTTATTTTAAGAGAAAACATTTCTGGCGAGTGCTTTGCTCTCAGTCACAATGGGACAAGCCTCCAGCTGGCAGCAAAGCAAGTGCTGTGACGTTAACAAACACCACCAACATGCGTTTTGGCAGCTAAGCACACCCACAGCACGGGCTGGAGGATGGGAATGCTTGACCCGGCTCAGGATCCCTCCTTCAGCTTTGGGAGAGCCCCTTTGCTTTGCATACCCTCACCTGCAAAGCAGCAAACCAGGGTGTGCAGCAGCACCTCAGCACCCACAGACCAGGTCTACCATGGTCAGCAGCGTGCATGTGAAACAGCACTGCCTGGGTGTATGTGCCTGTGCTACCAGTGGCTGAAGCCATCCACCCTTCTCTAGGCAACACTGACACAAACTAAGATTAATTGAACAGCTGCCCAATGAAGTCTGCTTTAAATAATCCAGATGGAGGCTTGTGTGGAGGATAAATTTAAGAATAATAATCTATTCTCTTTGGTGTGCACAGAAAACCTGCGTGCATCCTTCCCTCATACCCCTCGCGTGTCTGTGCACAAAAGTTCCCAGCAACAGGCCCTGACTTGACTGGGAAGCTCTTTAAAATCCAGTTCTTGGTAGTCAGGATTCAATAGGCAGCCTTGGAAGCAAGCCACATCATCCAGGTGGATCTGCCCCAAATGGCCATTTTTAAGCTGTGGAAATAAAGGGACATCTAAAAGACGTGGCGACTGTCCTCAGAACTCAGACCACCACTACAGCTGAAAGGAATTCAACCACTGCAACAGGATAATCAGCAGCCTGAAGTCAAACTGTATTCTCCCCCCTCACAACGTGCATGCTAACTGCCCCCACAAGAGCATTTACCAGAGGCTGGGATTTGGCAAGTCAGCAAGCAGCCTCCTTATACTTGGTTAGCTTTCCTCTCCAGATGTGTTTGGGAATGGACTCTTACTCATTTTGGTGCTATGTGACCAACTTGTCCAAACCCAGATCTCCAGCTAAAGAGTCCTCTCTTCCATGGCATGCTTCATCATCATCACATCGCCCTGAGCAAAAACATGCATAATTTGCAAACAGGCATTTCGCAGGCTGTTTCCCCTTGGAGGAAAAGCAGGAATTGGAAAGGATGGGAAGAGAGCAGATCCTCGTTCCAAATTGTTGTAATTCCATTGAGAACTCTGTCATCACCTCCCCCGGGACACATAGAGCATGAATATACTGCATTGAGGTTTCACCTCCAAGGGGGGCCTGCTCACCCAGCACCAACCACAGCAAGGCTGTCACCTCCCTATGTGAAAACTCGCTTTGATTTCAGGTCATGAGCAGCAGAGCTGAGCACTGCAATAGTCCTGGCAGGAGCTGAACCAACTTCTGCCACTGATGGCTTTGGACAAAAGACAGACAAACACAGCAGAAAACGTCTGTGATGAAGGTCCCAATCCATCACAGCAACAGAAGGTTCAGCACATGGTTGGACCCACTTCACTGGAACAGCTCAAGTGCTTGACTTCCACACACACAAACCTGGGCAAAAACAGGAACTGGTTTATCTCTGGGGATGGGAGGGCCTTTACCAGCAGCTCCATCTCCTCTCTAACACAAGGGATTTCCGTCAATGCCATCAGAATTAAGTCAACTATCCAAAAGGCATATTTACATGAAATGAATGGACTGAAAGAAGAATAATTCCATTGCTGTTTTAAATGAGCCTGAGAAGTACCTATGTAAAGATTTCAAGTCTCCATCACGACACTATCCAACAGAGACAGGGGAACAAATGTTAATCTAACACAAGATGTATGCACAGCATAAATCTCCACACTCATTGTGCAGAGACAATAACATCTTCCCACAGCTCGTAACTGTATTTAAAATTCATTTATGTAAATTACAATAGCACACATATGATAAAATTGTTAAAGCAGAATGTGCCCCTTGCTCAAAACAAAAGGAATGCAAAAAAGAGGGTTTTTTATAGTAATAAAAATATCTATTTCTAGTTCTGTTTTAAAGTAGACGCTCTCAATCATGCACTATTAATTTCCCCAATTTATTGTGAAGCCAAAGGCAACAAAGTGCAGATATGGAGTAATAGCAAAAATCACTATGTCAGGAAAAGAAAGGGGGGAAAAAGGCATTAAGCAGCCAGTCAAGTTTGATGAACAATGAGAACCAAGGAAAAGCCTGTGATTAAGTGAACAGGGAAGTAAGAGTTATAGCCCAAAAGACAGACAGCAGAGAAGGTGTTGAAAGCCTTCCCCAGGAACAGGCACTGGAAGAAGTGTGTCTGGGCTTAAGGGAAAAAGATGATTTCAAAACTAAGGTATTGCCCACCTTGTGGTTAGAGCAGAGGAGAGCAGAACCCTTACAGGACCCAGAGAGGAGAATGGATGTCACTGTGGGAGATTTCATTCAAGTGTGTTTAAAAATGAAAATGCTCTGGAGATAAGGCCGAGTTGTATCTGGTTCCAGTGAGTCTCTGAACTCTGAAGTGAGGTATTAACTTACCCCACACTCGCCCACAGCATCCAGAATAGAAGCATTACATAATTAGAACATGGATGGCTGAGTGAGGCAGGACACTGCTTCCAGCCACTGCAGCAACGAACTCCTCCTTCAGAGCCATGGAAGCTGCCTTGTATCCGAGCAGAGCCATTCAGAAGCATGGAAGGGCTTTGTAAGAGACACCAGAAGGCTTGCATGAAAACTAAACAGCTTCTAGGGAAACCCCAGTGGGATCCAGGGAACCTCATTGCAGTTTCTAATGAAGTAACGCGCAAGTGTAACTGCTCACACCAAAATTTTTCCACTTCTGTCCAAGCCAGCCAGAGCAGCAGTGTACATTAAAACTCAGCTCTTACAGTATTTCATCCACACAGAGCTGCTTCCCTTCAAACTCTGAATTATTCCACATATATTCATGCTCTAAACAAGGGCATGTAGTGACAGGACAGGGGGCAATGGATCCAAGCTGACAGAGGGGAGATTATGGCGAGGCCCTGGCTCAGGGTGCACAGAGGAGCTGTGGCTGCCCCATCCCTGGCAGTGTTCAAGGCCAGGTTGGACACAGGGACTTGGAGCAACCTGCTCTAGTGGAAGGGGCTGGAGCTGGATGAGCTTTAAGGTCCCTTGAACACACACCACTCTGTGATTCTATAAACACAAACCCATCAAATCAACAACATCCATCAAGAACTAACTCTTAATTTCCAATGGTACTGGAGGCAATGATGGGAAACCAAGAGCACCAGCCAAGCCCAGGCTTCTCACTAACCTCTTGTCCCACGTCCCAGCTCTCTGCAGAACAAGGCATAGGGATGTAGACCCAGTCATGCAGTACCTTCCCTTCCTCCCACCACTGCTCTGCAGACAGATTGGCATGGGGCAGATTAATAATGACAATTAGGCTCACCAGATGCTAAGGAGACGCCTCTGAGTCACCAGACATGCTCAAAGAGGAACACGTTTCCTGAAGCACCGGCTGAGGGAACAGAATCAGAACTATGAGTACAAGAAGAATGAGTACAGCACAGAAGGGCAAATACTGGACCTCGTTAGAACACAGCCTTCATTTGTATGGGAAGTTAAAACATACCTTCAGTATTTCCATTCTCAATGAAGTTTTCAGTCAACTCTCCCCACTCTGACCAAAGCATGAAAGTAATGGTACAGGTTTTGTCCTTAGCTCCCTTCCACATCCTAACACGGACAGTGATCACAGAGAAGAGCAAAAGCCAGAGGGAAGCAGTACATTTTGCAGTATTTTATCATCAAACATAACTTGGATTAAAAGTAGGTTTTATGCAGCTCTCAAGCAGCCTTATCAAATGTGACATTTCAGCCTCAATTGCTCATAGGCACTTCACAACAGAATCCTTGAGATGTGAGATTAATTGTTACTCCATCCATTAAACAGGTAAGAAACCGAGACATGGAGATCCTCATCCAGAAAGCACACAGCCAGCCAGCCCTCTACAGAAAAGGAACCCAAATGAGAAAGGAAGGAAGCAGTTGCTTTCATATGGCAGGTATGGACTTGTACTTGCCATCAGCATAGTTCTTGTTCTCTTTCGCTTGGGAATGCTATTTATTTTGGAAAAGTATTTAAAATAGCACATTTTGCCCAAATGAGGAACCTCTGCTTTTCTTCCTCCTGTGCCTTAATTCACACTATCTGGAGACTTCCACTACTCAACCTGGAAGCACAGCAACGGAAGCACTCAGTACCACACTGAGCACAGCCACTGCTCTCTCTCTGCCACATGGTTGCTGGTACCCAGGTTTACATGGCCCCCTGTCCAGGTCCTCTCAACCTCAACCCCCTCGTGGGTGATCCTGCATTCCTCCACTCTTCCCTCCCCAGCTCCTGACAACAAGTCTCTGTCTAAAGCTAAAATGGGAAGCCTTAACAGTGACTAACTGAAGTGTTGGACCAAAGCAAACGGACTGGAAAGATTTATGACAAAGAGCTGCTGGACTTCTTCCCAGTGCTGAGGGATAGAAAGGTCAAGTAGATGTTTGATTTGTGTGAGGAGATACCGTGCTTCGCACGCAGCCCCCTCCAGCCGTGCCCATGGACGCTCCTCAAACTCCCCGAGCAGCTTCCATTGCTGCACAACAGAGAAACTACAGTGCAGAAGAAGAAAAACACACCAAAGTCACTGTCACTCCTCTCTCCCCTCCCCAGCAAATGCTGGAAGGGATTTGTTTAGCACAGCATGCACCAGGATACACGGGCCCCCAGGAATGCCTGAATTAGAGAAAATTAAGCATTCATATGCAGCCCCATCTATTCTTGATACATTTTCCTTTGCTGATTACATATTCCAAATGAAGGCAACAGAGGGAAGAAAAGCTTAGAGAAAAATTAATCAATCAGCTACTTGAGCCTTTTACACTTTCACAAATAATCAAGTAATGGTGGCAGAGTATCATAGAGCATCTTCCCATTATGTGCAGGGAGAAGTAGTTGACTCTGCATCATGAGCTGCAAAAGGTTCCACTGCAGGGCAGGCTCACCATCCCCTGCTCGGTGAGGATACAAAACAGGGAGCAGGGGGAACAGCTTAAAGCCAGGACAAAGTTATGGGTTTATGCACATAGCCATGAATACCCACTTCAACTTTACTGAATCTGAAAGAAAGAAGGGACTTTAGAAAAAGACATAGCATGCAGACAAGCTAACCCAGAGTACTGCCTGCATACACCTTGTACAGGCCCTCCTACCAGAGTCTGCTTTAACACAGTCCACTGTTCCAGCCTCAGAAGGGGGATGAATAGCAGACAACCCACTAGAAGTGGAGATGCTCTAGGGAACGATGATTTCTTGTTTGTTGCACGTTCACATCCCTGGGGTGAGATCCCACACCACCAAGCCCCAGCCCT
>JBCJKH010060252.1:0-17473 GCA_039877255.1 Loriculus beryllinus | reverse complement strand
GACAAGTCACATAACCTCCTCTGTTTTCATACTTCAAACAGGCGAGGGGGAAGGACTGTAAAACTCCTTAGTGACATACCCTTTCACATTGATGCAGTGCTTTGTTTCTTTAGTGCAGTCTTAAATTTCTTTCAATTACAAATGATTGGTTCTCAGCTATTCCAGTGGTTCAGAAGCATTTATGTGCTGAAAAGGCAGGTAGAGATCTTTTCAGTAGGGGTGTGTGTGTGTCTAATATATGCTTGTAATTTCAGAGCAGTGAAAGGATTCCTAAGAGTGTTTTGGTTTTGTTTTGGGTTTTTTTATATTTATTTTCTGTGGAGGACTGCAGGAATGAGACTAAAGTTTAATTATTTCTGCTGTATTTTTCCTACAGTGTGTTTCGTAGACAGTTATTCATGTTGCAAATATGAGATATAAAATGTAGATTTCAATCAATAAAATAACACCTACAAAGCTATGTATTTATAGAGAAGTACACAATATGGAATGTATATTGCCATATAACTTTTTGGAATAATGATGTGGCTTCACTGACTTTTCCTTCTCATCTTTTCTTACATGGATACTGGAAATAATAGTACAGTTAATCAGGGTAGCTGGTTATTCAATAATGAGATTCAGGTCACTTGTATGTGTAAACAAGGAATTCTGACATATTCAAATACAATAAAAGTAGTTGATCTCTAGCTTTATACCAGTGTTTTGTCTGAAGTGGAGAGCAAGTGTGTGCATCATGGCTGGTGGTTTTTCCCTGCTTTGCAAAGAAATATTCATTACACTTCGTATTGTGGGAAAGGACTCGCTAGTAGATTCATTTCCTTGTGCTTGTGTTAGAAAAAAAGAAGAGGTTTATGATCCTGGAAAGTGATCAAGGCAAGAAGCATTATGACTCCTGTTATGAAACCAGTTGCATGCAGTTTTTTAAAAACAAATATTTCAGATGCTTTTATGGAAAAGCTGGTCTAATGGCCCATTTGGTGGATTTGGGACCGGTCAAGAGACAACTGAGTTTTTAATTCCACGAGGTGTATCCTGCCTTCATTGAAGTCAATAGGAACATGATCACAGAACTATATTCATAAACAGAGATTTTCAAACCATCTGAAATATGAAGGATAATTATATGGCATTATATATAAAGGCTTCTTTGTGTTATATGCTTGTTCTGTGTTTCAGAGGTATAAATACATACAAGAATTGTGGGTGTGTCAAAGCAGCAAAACTGGTTCAGGCAGGTAAAAGCATTTGAAGTGGTGTCTTTTGCACCATTAATAGTTTACAGTTTGTCTCAATATTTCTCCATCAATATTATGAATCCTGTTTTCAGGGATTTATTGCTCCTATAAAAACATCAGGCTCAAATTTGGTTCATCAAATGAATTACTCTTTTATTCTTTTTCTAGTAAAAGAATTTTGTGCTGTCAGTGACAGCTGTCTAATATTGGAAATGCTTCTGCAACTTGAATTTTTTTCTTGTTCACAAAGTGCTTGTTAGTAGTTAAAGGAATTAAGATTAATGGGCTTCCTTTCTGCTGCATTGATGGAGAACTTTGCTGTCAGGATCTAAAAGGTCAAAATACTGACTTAGGGACTGGAACATCACTGATAAGATGTATCAATTTCCATGTTTTAAAACTGGGAAACTGGTTTATGAAGTTTGGCTAGAGTCATGTAGTGATAGATCAGAAATAGGTTTTGGTAGTTGTGATTTTTAAGGCATGAACTATCAAATACAGTAACTACTTTATGTGCTAATTTAGTTGTGGCTGTCAACCTAAATTTAGTCTGGTATTTATTTAGAGGTGGGCACAAGCTGTTCTGTGTGCTAATCTTTGTCCATTTGAGTATTTGTTTATCATGGTTGAACTTCACACAATTTAAGGAGCTGTCATTCAGTAAAAGTTTTAAAATCTTCAAGTAATATCCTTTGATACAGCAGTGCTAGAGAGAGAGAGGAAATGAACAATTTTATTAATTTAAACCAAACTGAAAAGGCTGGAAATAATTGCTTTAAGCACTAGGTTTTGCTTTAGCATAGGATATCTTTTAAATGCTTTTTCAATCCGTTTTAATTATAGTTGGAATTGCTATCAGCAGCTTAAAATGTGTGTATGTATGAATTTAGGATTACAAGTGTTTTGCATGGTAAGTACTTTGCAAATGCTTTTGTACTGCTTTATTTAAAAAAAACTATAATGTCAGTTCAGTATGTTAAAATTAAGGAGAAGAAAGTGGAAATTCTATTATAATCTATCCATGTGAGCACTGGCATGCATCAAGTTCAGTTAACATTAAAATTAAGTAGACTTTCAGTGGTGAGACTTCATTGTCCTGCTTGCTTTGATTTCATTGGCAAATAAATATTCAGGCCTTTAGATGTAAACAGCAACTCAAGGGGTTGTGGTGTCAGACTGATAAAACCAAACCTGAATTTAGGAATGGCCTCAGTTCCTTGTGTCTTCCCCTAACTACCCTATGCATGATTCAGAACTCTGTGAAAGAAACTTAATAAATAAGTTTTATTATACCAGCTATCAATTCACAAGCATTGGTATTCCCAGTACTGCATTGCCTGTTACCAGTGTCTACATTGCTGGTGTCAACAATATCTGCTCTGGTAAGATTGCAAAACCTGTCACAATTACTTCTGCAGTAATCGAGTTTTCTGAACACAGAGCTCAACCCTTGCTTTTCTGAAGACAGTGGCTTTTATCGTCTTCCTTACCTGCTACAAATTGTGCTGGAACCTGCTAAGCCCCCACTGCATCAATGGGAGCAAGACCTTCCTTCTATGTGGTTCATTTACTTCTTGAGTAGAAAGCATAGCAAATGAGGAATCATGGCCTTCAGAAGTAGTATTGGAGGGTATTTTAGAATCCTAGAATGGTTTGGGTTGGAAGGGACCTTAACGATCATTGAGTTCCAACCCCTCTGCCACTGACAGGCGTGCCTTCCACTAGACCAGGTTGCTCAAAGCCCTGTCCAGCCTGGCCCTTGTCCAGCCTGGTCCCAGCTGCCAGGCATGGGACATTCACAGCTTTCATGGGCAACTGTTCCAGTGCCTCACCACTCTCATGGTAAAGAATTTCTTTTTTGGGTCCAGCCTAACTCCCCTGTTTAAACTGGTTATACCTACAGCATTCTTTGCAACATCCTTGGAGTTGCTGTATGCCTGGAGAAGCTTTACAATGTTCCAAGACCTTTTTTATCTTTGGATTGTAGATTCAGAACTAAATGAAGTGCTTTGAGACAGAACAACACTTTAAGTCCCAAAGCAGATCAGTCTTATTCGTGCCTATCTTATCATTGGTACCGGTGTCAGAAACTTATTATCTTTGGTTTTGAGTGGCTTTTTTGTTGGTTTTTGATTTGTTGCTTGGGGATTTTTTCCTTAATTAATGAGAGTAATTCAGTTTTCTCAGTATCACAGACCCTCAGTACCCTCAGACCATGCATCGTTACGTTTCCAGGTGCTGAAATATGGAAGATACTGAAGTTTCCTTGTTAAAAACCCAACCCTCCAAACAAAAAAAACCCAACCCTCCAAGAAACAAACAAAAAACACAAACAACAAAAAAGTTAGATCTTGATAAAATATTATGGCAGACAAAAGGTTTTCACCAATTCAAAATATATGAAGTAGCATCATTTCTAACGTAAATGAAATTGAAGATCAGTGTTTATTGGTGATATCCTCTACCGCAGGATTTTATAAAAGTTGGCAAATATCTACTTAACTTCTTTGTTAGAATAGTAATGGTGTCTTAGTTCTGGTGAGATTTGTAACATCCAAAATTTGTATAATTAAATCCAACTTTAAGTGGGAATTAGTGCAAAGATATATATTCACAAACTGCCTAAGGCTTATAAAAACAAATGAGTCCAGTCTAGTGAGCAGACACCAGGTAACTACAACGTTGCTACGGTTGCTCTGGTTACTGCAGCTATGTTTGTGCCAGCACCTGTTTAAAGCTCAAGCTTTTGATTCCATTACCTAAGTTTCCTGGGGAATTACAGCCAAGAAAAAGGATCTCCTCTTAGACTTTGCATTAACAATAGTTCTACTATGTTAGATTAAAGAACAGTGTTTAGGTCACTGGGAATGTGCATATTCTTCTAAGAATAAATGTTTTTAGCTGAAAGAACTGATCATGAGCATCACAGATTGCAAGAAAAATATTTGTAAGAGCCAGTGCGTTATGTCACTTATCTAGCAGGTTGTGGGTCCCATTCATTTTCCTGGATAATGCATTTTACCTATTATTTCTTTAATGAAAATACAGTCGAACAAGAATGACACCACTTCATATTTCATAGGAAATTAATGGGAAATTCAAGGACTATAACTAGAAATAATCTTCTGTAGCGTGAAGACTCAACAAAGTATTTCCTCTTTCAAAATCTAATCCTAATACAGTATCTGTGACCTTCAAAGAAAACATGTGTTTCTGTGTTTTTGCCAATTAGTCCACCAGTGGTTTTTGTATAGTCAAGTTAACAGCTCACATAGAGGGGCATTTAGACAAAAGTCTCTTCTCGTAAGCAGAGTGAAATGGAAGTATTTTTCAGAATTGAAAAATGCAATATATAATTCATGTTAACAGTGCACTGAAGTATTTTATTTGAACTGAAACAAAGAGGAGACAGTTGTTTATGGAAGGTGATTCAAAGTTTAGCATCTTTGCTACAGTGTGGTAGTTTTAAGTGTGTGAGTGTTCACCAACCTAAGTATGAAGTCAAGTTTTCGGTAGCATCCTCTTAATTTTCTTTAGCAGGCACTAAGAGAAGATCTCACTTGCCTTGTTCAAGGAGTACATTATAGCCTGATTAAAGTTAGAAATGTCTGTGCCACTCTTTCCCATTTCTTCTCCCACTAATAGCTGTCCAGTTTTTCTGTTTCCAAAAATAATTTCAAGCAAGGAAAAATAATTAAGTTTTGATCACTCCCTCCAGAAGGATTGCCATTTTAACAGACTTTGAGCCTCTTTACAGTTCAAACTTACCTCCTGTTTTGTTTTTAATCTTCCTATAAATCAAGACATTTTGTCTGAAACTATTTTTTCAGATAGAGAATGGATGTCTCTTTCTGAGGAGCTGTACAGACATTTCACTGTCAGTCTTTAGCCTCCACTTTCTATGCTTAACTGAACCTTATGTACAGCTTATGGACTTGCTGAAAGTATGCGCCATACTCATCTCAGACATATATCTGCTTGTACAACACAGACTTCCACTTTTCTTTCTCAAGAGTGGCTTTTCAATTGGAAATATCAGCCTCTAGAAAAATGGGGTACTGCTACCATACTCTGAAGACAATTCTGTGAATTAATGCTTCGTACATTTTTATGTGAAGGGTATACCTACCATAGTTGAGAATTTCAGAAAAAACCAGAATGTTCATCTAACTGTAATTTTAGCTTGGTTTCCTAAGGAAATGAGGCATCAGTGATTATGTTGTCTTGAGTGTGTCTGTTCTCCCCTTTTCTCATATAACTGTACCTCGCATATCAATATGTTCCAGAGTGAAACTGGCTCTGGAAATAAATGCCCTTCAGTTAGTTCCTTCTCTTGTTCTAAGATAATTTGTTGTGAGAGCTATAGAAAATTAGTTAATTACAATACAAAGCAAGCAGATATTAGGAAAAAAAAAGTGATGTTTATTTTTGTCTCTGGACTTTCCTGGTATCTTTATACATCTGCCTTCCAGATAGTAAAGACTTATAAAAGGGACTGCTCCTCTTTTTAACAATAGAGCATCAAACACGTGGTTGCCACAAAACCAGTTATTACAGTGCAACTAATAATTATAGTAATCTTGTGAAGATTAAAGTTTTAATGTAAAGCATCTTGGAAACCAATTTCAAAGATACAAAAATACCTGCAGAGAATATTTCTTAATGTGGGAACACTCTATCCTTGATTAATGCAGTGGGGTTTAAACTGCTCTCAGAATGAATGAAATAAAAGTTTTGGGGGAAGAAAATTCAAACAAAGCTGTAGGTGTTGACTAGACCTAATGGAAAAGGATATCTGTTCTATATTTATTAAAAACAAACAGACAACCTTTTACCATAAGCACATCTATGTGGACACAGGGTAGTTTTAAGACAAACTAGTGTCAAGTAAGTGCAGTTGTTCTGAGTAAAAACCAAGACAGATGTGTTCAAATAACCAGCTTGTATTTCAGGCTGAAGGGACTCAAGCAATTGAAGCTTCTGTTCCCAGGAAGTTCATCTATACCATGGAAATAAAAAATATATTAAAAAAACCCCAACAACTTACTAACCAATCAAGTAAACCTTTATAAAGCCCTTCAGGTAGTTTAGGATAGCGAAGAATTGAAAGTGGAGGAAGACAAAAGGAAATGGCATTATTTCTTTACCGAGCATTTGGAAAAAATTGAAAGTTTCCTTTTTATCTAAGTATATTTATTGCCATTGATGAAAGTGGGAGTGTTAAAGCCCAGCTGGAAATCAGTTTCAGGAGTAAACCTGTTGGAAAACTGGAAGACTTTGGAAGTTTTCATACTGATTGATTTAGAGTATAGGGGTTACAAAGCACTTACTCACAAGGAGCCAGGACAGTGGTTATTTCCAAAGAATATTTAACAATTTCTGTTTAATATTACTCGAAGAAACTTGGGTACCTGTCAAGAGTAACAAAGGCTTAATCTAAACAGAGCTTTCTGAGCATTGCTGTGGTGCCAGTAAGTAGAGTGAATAGTAGCACCTGTTGCAGACCAAGTGGTTAACGATGCAGTATGGAGAGGGAAAGTCTTGAGTTTCTTAGTTAATGGGAAATCTGTGTTCATGACATGAGTAACTGGGCTGAAAGGTCAGAACTTGGCAAGACTGTAGTATGGATCCTAAATGAAGCAGCAAAAAAAGGAGAGGATAGAAAGATCTTCACTTCTGTTTCATTTAAGCTGTTTACTATAGTGTCTATCTGGTAACTAGAGCATAACTTCTGTGAAAAGAACCTGTATAAGCTCATGTGTATGTGCACCTGCATATGCCATGGGTATATCTAAGGAGCTTGTCATCGTGATGATAACATTGTAGAAAGGAATGTGAAGATTAATAAATTGGCATATAATGTTTTTAAACATTAAAAGGCTGTGGGGCACTTTACCATAGGTTGCAGTTAGTGTTATTTTTTAATTGTTTGACACTAATTTAACCAAAATACTATAAATTTTATTGTAACAAATAGCTACACCTTTGAAAGTACCACCCAGTAGAACTAAAACTGAGGGTCCATTCCCAGTGTAACTCTATGGAGCTCTAGTTAGATTGTGGAATGAAACCAGTCTGATTTGAGTTTGTGTTTCCAGTTAGACTGATCCTTTTCCTGGATTTACTGTTTTCAGTGATGCTAGGATATTGGTTTAAAGCCTAGGTAAGTACTGAGTGTCAGCACAAATTTATTTTTCTTTAAATAAATCATTAAATTGACAATTTGTTCTTGCTTTTACAAATATCAATAAAAATGCATAGATTTATTTGGAGTCAGATCACTTATGGTTTTCACTTAAACACGAGTTGTTACGTTGCTAATGAACTGCACATAACAGAGACATATGGCTGTCACTTTGCTAGCAGACTTTTTAGTTTAATCCCATGGCTATATAATCTGTGTAACTGTAAAGTTAATACAAAGGAAGGTCCGGTCTCTGCATAGCTGTAAAGTAAAAGTAAGATGGTGCTGGGTTTCACTGTCAATACCTAACAGTTCCTTTAATTGTGATGACAAAATATTTGTATGCGTCATGAATAGCTCCTAAATGTTACTAAGTTCACCGTTTTAATTGGTAAGTTTTCATTTTCTGTTATATACGAACTTAAGTTACAGCTGTTTCTGGGATTCTCCATGCGGCGATGTTTCATTGTATACTATTTCAATTATGACGCTATGAAGAGTCAGAGCCTCCTGTTAGGTTTTAAAGAGAACATATTGCTGCTAGTTAGTGGGTTTGCTTAATGCATTCGGTCTTAATTAGAGTGGACTTTCAGACAGCTTTATCTCATGGCTAAAACTTGAGCAATGTTTATGGTTAAAGCAGTGATTCTCAACCGTTTTATTTGAACTTAGATCGATATCTATCTTAAAATGTTCTCATCAACCCTTCTCATTTCTCTAGTATTGTTTCTGTACCTCCAAAGAAGTGGAAAAGTAGAAGATTATGTATTGGGTGAGGCAGAACATGCATGTAGAGGGTTTTCTTCTGTGACTACCATGGATGTGCAGTGTACAAAGTGAAAACAGGGGACCAAATTTTCAATTGTTTTTAATATTCAGAAAATAGCAAGATAGGACAGGCTTCTAAAATTATGCTTGGACCCTAAAGTAGAGGATGAGGCACATTTTATTTCCAGAAAAACACAGTAAAGTAAAAGAGGAATTTTGCACATAAGAGATCAAGATGGTAGAAGCAATTTTACATAGGCTTGCAAAAAGCAAGTTGCTGATGGTGGAAAGATTAATTAGAAAAACTGACCTGAATTTAGCAGTTATAGAGAATTCCCAGAATGCATCCAACTTGAATCTTTCCTCTCCCTCGATTCTTAAAATGCTATTGGCTATGATTTTGTCACTGATAAACACAACTGTTTTCTGAGTGGTTTCTTAGTAGAAAAGGCTCGATGGTGTCAGACTTGCAGCTTGCTAATGTACATGGGAGTTTAAATATTGCTCTTTAACACCACTAATTTTCATATGCTTTTTTTTTTTTAGTATGGCAACTGAAGTATTGACTTCTCAGGGTTTTTTTAGCTGGCAGCTATGTTGGTGTTCTTATGCTATTTTATTTTTAAAGCAATTTCCAAATCTGCTCTTATATTAAGCTCTTTTTAAAATTCTTAATATTTTGTCCCCAAAGAACTGTCACAGTTGGTCCCTCTATAGGTGGGTATATGTGACACAAACGAAGGACTACATTCTTTTGAAACTGATGCCTGAAGGGGAACTGAGGTCCATGAAGAAGTGGCAAGTAAAGGAGTAACCATTGTCTGTCAGTCCACTCTAACTGTTGATAAAAGCAGGAAGGAACCCGGTTGAACCCCATCAGTTATGAAGTTTGAACAGCAAAATTGCATTATTCTGTGATGGATGCAGTAGTGAAACAGGTAGGGGAAAAGATCTGGTGATCTTTCCTGAGTCACCAGGGAAATCTCAGCGCTAGAATCAGTCTTTGATCTGGAAATATGCGATGTATTATTCTAGCAACTACCACTTTAATTTATTTGGACCACATCAGAGCTGGACACCCTGTGTTTCAGGCACTGTCTTGGGTGAGGTAAATAACAATAGATGAGTCAATCTTAACTTGAGCAGCATGGTGAGGTACAGGAGTTACTGTCTCACTCTATAGGCTCCAGAGAACTTTCTTGACGCAGAATGTTACTTTCTTGTATGTAGAACAAAGACTATCCCTGTGAAGTTTTCCTTACATTGTGCATCTGATTTATATGCTCATTGCAGAAATGAACTCTGAAAGACCAATGTCTCAATCATTTTTGAGTAATGCAGCTTTTATTTGTCGTTCCTTCTGCTTTTACCACCTGTAGCAGGATCCACCTTCACAAAAATACTAGAAAAAGGTTGTGTTTTTCTTCTTTGTGATGTCTATACACAATATACACTGGTGTGCACGACTGCACCAAGTATGTTGTTAGTTGGAATGATGAATGTTTGTAAATAGAACTGAATGGGACAAGAAGCTCTGACTTGCATGTGTTTTGTGAAGAGCCAAAAATACCCCACAGACAAACACTCTTTTATTTTAAGATCCTGTAGACATAAATGTAATAATGAGACAAATGGGTAATAGAATTCTCTGGAAAATAAATGTAAATATTGTACTCTTGAAATGGAAATGCATAATAACAGTTTGTAAATCAAAAGTGTTGTAGACATCAGTAAGAAACATTCCTGCTATTTTCGGGAAACAGCAGTTGACATAGCTATTCACAGCAGTTAATAGTTTTAATATTGGTACCTTTTTTAAAACAAAATGTCTCATATTTTTAAATCAGGTCAGCAGTGCTAAGCTGCAATGTTGAGAGACCACTGAGCAAGTGTAACTTTGCTTGTTTTCACCTTACACTTTGATTATTCACGTTTTCATCTGTGAAATCTTGTTGGTACTTCCTGGTTCACTGAAGATACATATCAGGATGTGGCTTTACTCTGGTGTTCACGTTGTGACCCATGTAATCTATAGTATTTCTGATTCTGCAGAGATATTCAGTGAACCAGGAACATACAAGAATATGTGGCGAGCAGAGGGAAAAGCTTTTAAAGAAGTTGGATTGATTTAAGAAATAAATGTTGATGCTGACTTCCAACTTCAACCTGGTTGCAGAAATATTCATCACTGGTGTCTTTCTTTAACTGTATGTTAACTTTTACTCTTTTTTCTCTTCTTGTGACATTTATTAATTGTATCAGTGAGCCATTTCATTAACTTAAAAAAACCCTCTCATTAGTGTCGTGCTATCATTCTAAGACTTAGCTTTGTACCTAGTGTCCTTACTTGTCCAAACATATTGCAGTATTCCCAAAGAATTATTACATCAGAATCTTCTTCAGCCCTGTATACTAATGTATTATTATTATGTTTGTTTTGTCACTTACATATATAAAATATAAATACCTATGTGTGAGAAAGCTATATTTGTTAACTAAAAAGTTGGCTTTGCAGGAAAATGATTTTATTTTGAACTGTGTTAATGATCTGTTTGCACTCCAGTTAAGTACTTGGGCATTTATTAGGTCTTGGTTTTCATTGGAAATAGGATGACTGCTCTTTGGCCTCTGCAATGACATTACTATTTTTAAAGAGATGGGAAATCAGTAAGATGGGGGAGAAGAATGTGAATATTACTTTCTGATTAAATTACAGCCCCGTCATCTGAAGAGGTGGTTGGAGAGATTTGAGTCTCAGTGGAATCCTAGTGAAGGATTTGAGTTTCAAGTGGCATGTGTCATTATCTGGAAAAGCAAGTTAAAAACTGGCTTACATTAAGAAATGGATCATACTACATGTTGGGGAAGCAGCTTGATAGCTTTGGGGGATTTTTAGAGAAAGAAACTACATGAAGGTGACTTGCCATAAGTCATCTAAATGGAAAGTATTTTGTGTTTTCTTTTTATTTCTATTTACTTGTTTCTGAGAGCATTGAAAGTGGACTTTTACATTTGGCAGAATTATAAATGCACTTACATTGTTTCTAGTAACTAAGACTGTATATATATATACACACACAAAAAAAAGTTGTCTCATGGTCTTTGAACATCAGCATCCTTGAACTTTGGGTTTTGAGCTACATTTTTATTTCCTAGTACAGTTCTTGTCAGTATTCAGAGTGTAAAAAGTAGATAGCAATGCAGAATTAAGTGTGAAGTAAATGTCTTTGTGACTGTTGTCAGCAAGGAAATGGCATGGCACGTGGCAAAGTAATACAGAGAGTTTCTGAGCCCTTACAGAAGTCCTAGAATTAATTATATTACTACATTATAATTCTTAGTTGTTCTCAAATGAAAATTTTAAGTAGTGAGCATCTAAAACACTGCTGAAGAGGAGTCCTCCATGCACTAAAAATGCATACAACAGTGTAAAAGCATACAACTGAGTGTAGTGCTTGTCTGGAATCAGCATGTCTGTCACTTTGTTGGTAGAAGAGATAAGATTTTGATTTTCAATAATTGTTGATGTGCTGGTTGGTTTAAAAAGGAAAAGTTGTTTATGAAAGCATGGCAACATTGGCTTGGTCTGACTGGATGCAGCTGCTGCTCACTGGTTAAGAAAGGGCAGGGTGCTCTTTATAAAAAACTAAGCTTTGAACTCTCTGAACGCTTTATTCATCCCACTATCAGCTGGTGATGGCAGAGGTATCTGTTTCTGTCAACCTCAAAGTGCTATGCCTGAGGTTTTAGGAAAGATGTGGTAGTGTTAGAATCCCTTTCGTGCCTACAAAACTTCATTAGAATAAAGGGGTGTGTTCAGGTTAACCTACTTTTTTGATGGTAAAACTGTAGTGTTTTACTATAACTTATCTGGTCTGCTTAGAAATTAGTAGTAAAACAAAAATTAAGCACTCCTGTGTTGTGTTGAATAAATCGAGGTCCTAGGAAACAAAAGCACTCTTTCCTGATTGCATGGGAAAAGGTCTGAGATGACCTCACAGAAGTGTAGATTCCTAATATTTCTCTCTATTTTGTGTTATCTTTATTCTAATTCATTTGCAAATTCATTCAAAACTATGTAAATGTAGTTTATTAATCTTATTTTGATCTGAGCATGATACCTGGAATTGGAGCAGGTAGAGCAAATACTTAAGTTTCATTGAACAAACTGAAGTTTAAGATCACAAGCATCTTACTTATCAGTCTCTTCTAAAAGCATAAAATATACCCTACTATAGTGTCATTAAAACATACGCAATAAATGCAGTTGTTTGGTGAGGACTTAGATTCGGTCAATAGAGTGGTATGCTCCTTGCTTGCAAATGTGTTCTGTATTTCTTGTATATAAAAATGATTATGTAGAAACATTTTAGCTCACTTGAAATCAGTTCAAAAATACTAATTTTAGACCACACCCAGTATAAAGTTTAGACTGTGCCACACATGGATTGTTTCCAATTTGAGTCCCAAAATTGCCAAAACAGAGTTTTGACCCTTTAAGAAATCTGCCTTATTTTCTGAGATTGTGTTTTTCAGGCCTGAGGAAACAGTTGTGGTGAATGTGTCACCACAACTTTATCTGGTGTCAAAATGAAGTAGTTTTTATCCATTTAAATTACATTAATCTTGAAAGTTGTGTATCTAATATGTTTTTTTGTGGACAAGAATGTTCTTCTTTCTTTTTAACCATTTGTTTTTAATTACGTTTTTCCTAACAGCGTTCTTTACCTAATGGAGATGGTCAATCATGTTGTGAAAATAGTAGTAAATTATAATGACAAAAGAAAATGGTGCAGGCAAAACAGATTTGGCCTAGGGAATCACAATATATTTCTGTGTAAAAGTCTGAAAACAAAACAGAACAAAAAATGGCAATTAAAAGAAATCCTGGGATGTTACTCACACTTAAAGAAAATACTGCTTGCTGTCATATTCACTTACCAATACCCAGCGATATACGTGGAGGTCTTGCTGTTGCTTTTTGATGCTTAGTAGATACTAATTTAATAGGTAGATTAATAGATTACTTAGAAATTAGTAGACACTTATTTAGTTCTGTTTTAATGAAGAAAACTCAGTACATTGTCCTAGAAGCTCACTCTTCAGATTCTGCAAAGTTGTTCCTAGACTACTATTTTCATGTAACTTTTACACTGGGTTCAAATGTGCTCTCTGTCCTGACTGAACAAGGCAAGCGTTTTACTGCGTTACCTTGGGAGAATGGCTGCATTTGGAATGCTTTGATGCCATGGGCAGTGCATGCAAGGTAACTGCCTTTGTTTTCATTAAAGATCCTATTTAAAGAATCAGCACTCCTTGATCAGACCTGGTGGGTTTCCTGGAAGATAGAAGAAAGAATTTCCTGGAATAATTGCATATTGTCCCTGGAGTGAAGCAGATTTTTCAGTCTCATTTGCCACATTCCTTTGCCTGCTTTCCCCTAGTGTGTTTTGTTATATTTTTAAAAAACATTAGTTATAAAAAATGTTGGGAGAACGTGTAACTGCTTGTATCAAAGCTGGCTGCTGACGCTGCTATGCAGTAAGTGTACAAGTTGCATGTGCTTTATTTGACAGTTGTTTTTCCTGTGGTTGCGCACTGCCATTTGGAGGGAAAAGGCCAAACTTTGCTAACAGTTAGGCAGGCAAGTAGCCTGTTAGTACCAATAAAGTGAATAAGCCTTTTCTTCTCTGGTGCAATTCACATTTAAGTTTCCACAAATTCTGTTGCTTGCTTCTCTGATCAATTGTTAGTATGGTTTCATTACAGGTTTGTATCACACACAATTACATGGTATTAAGTTTGACCCTGAGATAAATTACCTTTCTGAGTGCATGTTGTTGTCATGCATTTCTACCCCCAGAAGGGATCATGCAGTATAAATTTCACACGCCAGTGAAGCTGGCTGAATTGGTAGGGCTGAGTGGTACCAGAGTCAAATGTCTGTTAAGACTTCCACATATCATAAGCTGGATGCCTTCACAGTCCACTGTGCTCTCATCTGTATTCTGCCGTTCTATTCCACCTTCTCCCAACATCCATCATGTAAGTTGTAAATTGTCTGAGTTGAAACGTGAGTGGTTTGGGTTGGAAAGGACCTTATATCTCACCCAGTTCCAACCCCCTGCCATGGGCAGGGACAGTCCTGTCCAACCTGGCCTTGAAACATATCCAGTAGGTTGAACAGTTTGTGTCCTTTTCTTCACCTCACTTTTATCCCCAAACCAGTTGCTGCTTGCATTTACTGTACTAACTTAACAACCCTACCAGAAACCCTGCTCCCCTTGTCTCATTTCCTGCCATCCCTCAGGCCTGAAGCTGCTTGTCCTTCCCAAAGTATGACAATGCTCTTCCTGCACATCTTTTCCTATCTTTTCTACCAAATTCTAAAGTTATTCTCAGTTCTGACTTTACAGTCAATCGTACTAAACTAGATACTCTGCGTCGACTGAATGCACACTTGCCTCCCAGCCTTAAGTCCTTTAATTCTCAAGTCTTCCACTTCCATGCAAAACCAGGTCCTTCCACTACCTGGGATATGCCTGCAGTCACTTCCCACTTTATGCATTGCTATTTGCTGCAGGGAATTGCTTTTGCATGCCAAATACAGAAATACCTCCTCTTGAAAGAGTACTCTAATCAAAGGTTGCAATGGATTCTTTGTTGATAGCTAAGAAAAGGTAATAACTGATTTTCCAGACTCTGCATCTTTAAGGAAAAGGAACTGCAATGCACAACTTGGTTGGACTCCAGGCACAAGAGGAAATGGGTTATAGCAGTTGTGACTGTGTGGAGCAGATGTTTTGGTTGGACTGGCTATCAACCATCTGACTCATAATAAATTGTCAGTTCCAGTAAATTCCCAGTTTTCAATTACAGTAGGTAGGATATAAGAAAACAATGCCGTTTGGATGTTGTATTTAAAGTGGTTTTGATGACAATTTTCATAAACTACTCATATGAACTCTGTAAAAAGATTAAGTATCTTGCAAAGGGAGCAGCTGTAAACATTGAAGCATGCATTTGAATGTTATTTTGATTGATAGGAGTAAAGACTAACAAATGGTTGGTTTAGACAGTGTTGATATAATTAGAAGCAAGATTTGAAGTTTTACTTTGGAATCTTCAGATACCTGAAGTCTTTTCCTAAAGGTTTTTGAGGGGAAAACAATAAATCTGAAATCACTTCAAACCTGTGTTTTCATCTGCTCCGTGCTGCTGTGTTTTCATGTGGCCTCTTGTTCTTGAGCTTCAAACTTGCACATTTGATGAAGTTTTCATCTGCATTGGCTAAGTAGACTAAGAGTAAATTAGACTAAAATACCTGAGCTTTCTCTCTGTGTTTTTGTGGACGCAAAGTTTTTGCTAGAAGGTCTCTGCAATAGAAAAAAGAGCCTATGGGTTGAAAATCTTTAGGTTTGTTACTATTTTGTGCCTTTCTCACCACATTGCTTTACAGTGTGTATTTTGCATTTGCGCAGTACTTTGGAGGTTTAGTCAAGGATCAGTCCACACTGTGTAAAGTGTCTTGTAAATATAGGAAACCCCTTGCAGTTCTTGAGAAGGAAAACTGTTGATTTTTACTGTAAAATGGTGCATCCAGGGTTGTTTGGTTGGTTTGGTTTTTTTTCTTGTTTGGTTTGAATGCGCCTTTTCTAAAATGAGGAAAAGATTATGTTTTTTAAAAAGCACATGGTAGAGAAATGCCAGAAAGGCATCATGAAAATCTGTGTCGGATCTTCTGCATTGCAGTGTTCTAGAGAGGTTTCTTTTACTATCAAGCATGAGACTGTTGTAGAAGAACTAATAGGTGTGCATTATCACATGCTCAACTACTGTTTTCAAGCTTTTTTGCAAACATCCAGTTTTTAAACCTCAAAATTCCTGTGGCCCAGATTGTGTTCTCTGTTCAGTGGAAGTACATTTTAATAATACCTTCTGTAGAGTCTTGTGTGGAAGAAGTTCTGTGACTGTAAAACAGTACTTTAATGTGGCAGTTCTAACCTTGGATGCTAATGGTTATAGAGAATTGCCGTTCTTGATGTTTACAAAATCAGTTTTTCATATTGAGAAAAAGTTTGTATTTAACTCCTCTAACATTGTGCTGTGAGTTAAATACAAATTATGAGAAGGAATACAGCTACTTAAATATTTTAAAATGTCTTAGTTCAGCAGTCTCTTTTTTTCCTAAAAGGAAATAATATTGCCAAAGAAATTGGATGTTACTCTCTCTTTTGAAGCCAGCTGAGAAATAAAAATAGAGGTGTTTTTTGGTTTTCTGCTCTATTTAAATCTGGCCTCTTCTTTGAGAGAAACACACATGCAGAAGTGGAAAGGGGGAATGCACTGCCTGGGCAGAGTTTGATAAGCATTAGAGCAACCTTTGCCTTTGGACACTTTGGTGTAATGGTGGAAGGATCTCAACATGTGTTCTGGGGAAATGTCATTGCCTGGTGATGTAAGGATTTATCTCTGCACCTAGTCACTAACAGGTTTTGTAGAGATGACCAGGAGGGAGATCACTGAAGGAGTTAAGTTATGGCTGGCACAAACAACACAAAAAAGGTCTATTAGTTGAAAAGCTTTCCACAGTTTATCTGTAAGACATGTGGCTTTGGTTTAGTTTTATAAACGGCAGTTGTAACAAACATACTAGGGTTCAATGCATTTCTACCAAGCAGATTCTCGCATAAATGAAAGTAACAAGGTCTGAAAGGAATAAATAGTATGGTGTCAGATAAAAGGGATTTTGTCATAAATCTGTGTAAATCTGCAGCCACCTGAACAATAAGGTTGAGCAGCTTCATGGTGTTACTGCATGGCGTCTTTTAAAACCTACAGGAATGAAGACTTTTGGGATCTTTCATAAGTTACAGTTTTCATTTCTTGGAGTGGAAAATATGCATCCATTTGAATAGTAGTAATTATAGAAGAATGCCAGTTTCCTTACTCAAGTTCACATTGGGCAGTAGCTGCATGAACACAATGCAGTGCTGTGCTGGCAACAGTAGTTGCAGTAGTGTTTGTTGGGTGTTATTTTTGTCCAAAAAAACCAAAAACTCCCATCTCAGTTTATTGCTCTTACTACACACATCAGTTTATTGCAACTTAACATGCAAAGATACCGTGATGCTTTATGTTGTTGTATAGTGTGTTTTTTTCCCTGGCATAAGTCTTCATACTAAAAAAGCTACTAGTGAGTGTAGAAAATACAATGTAATAGTACCATATGGGTTAATGGCTGCTGTGGTGATGTTCACCTCACATTCTGGGGGATTTATTA
>JBCJKH010060247.1:0-10807 GCA_039877255.1 Loriculus beryllinus | reverse complement strand
CCTGGGGAGCCTGTTCCAATGCCTGATCACCCTCTCTGCGAAGACATTTTTCCTAATATCCAATCTGAACTTCTTTTGATGCAGCTTGAGGTCATTTCCTTTTGTCTTATCACTTGTTACTTGGGAGAAGAGATCAACCCCCACCTAACTGCAACCTCCTTTCAGGTAGCTGGTAGAGAGCAATAAGGCTCTCCCTGAGCCTTCTCTTCTCTAAACTAAACAACTCCAGTTCTCTCAGCCATTCTTCATAAGACTGCTTCTCCAGACCCTTCACCAGCTTCTTTGCCCTCTTCTGGACACATTCCAGCATATCAGTATCTCTTGTGTAGTGAAGGGCCCAAAACTGAACACAGGATTCAAGGTGTGTCCTCCCTCATCTGTGCCCAGTACAAGCAAATGCTCTGGCCCTGCTGACTACTCCATTTCTGATGCAAGCCAGGATGCCACTGGCACTCTTGGCTGCCTGAGCACAAGCTGAATCCTATTCAGCCAGCTTCAATCAACAGCCTCAGGTACTTTTTCACTGAGCAGCTTTCTGGCCACTCTTTGCCAGGTCTGTAGCACTGCATGGGGTTGTTGTGGCCCAAATGCAGGGACAGGCACTCCCACTCAACATAATGCCACCTGCAAATTTACTGAGGCTGCACTCAATCCAATCATCCAGATCATCACTGATCATATGGAATGAGACTAGCCCTAATACTGAGCCCTGAGGGACACCACTAGTGGCTGGTTGCTAACTAGATGTGCCGCCATTTGCCACCAGTCTTTGGGTGCTGTCATCCAGCCAGTTTTCTATACAGTGAAGACAATTCTTAGCCCTGTGCCTTTGGACTTTGGTGGAAAAGTCTCCTAAACAGAACAATTTCAAATGGTGGGGTGAAGAGCGATACTGGAAGGACTTTCTTGTAACTGCAAAAAGATACAGGCACATCTCCCGCAAATGTGAGCTTCTGTGGTCCTCAATCAGCACTTTACTTTTTGCTTGGCAGCTTTGAAAGCTGTTGTTATGTCCTGAATAACAAGACCCAGTTTCTCTGTATTAATAGTGGCAGATGTTTGCTACCATGCATCGTAAGTCTGAAGGTGTATTTCCATTGTAAATACAGAGGATGAAACCTACTATTTGAATGTCATTCCCACAGCTCGACTAACACTCTGTCACTGTCATTTTAGCATCCTAATTACATCAACATTGTCCTTTGTGACTCATACTGCAGATTTCCAATCAAAATATCTCTTGATGAAGCAAGTAATATTATGGCAATCAGGCAGCTGAGCAACATCTCTAAATAATCTTAGCCAGTTCAACATCCCAACTGCACTGTAGAACATTGACCTGAACAGCTAAACGTAGCAGGAGAGTACAAATCACTCTGAACTGCTCTAGCTTAGATAGCTATTGAGGAACAATTTAAATATGTATAAGAATTGCCAGACTTCAGTGCATCTCACCCCTGAAACCTGATAACATTGAACGATGGCAAAGAAACAGCAAGAAAATATAATTTATGTCGGTTGGTACCTTCTCTGTGCGCTTGCATACATGCGAATGAATTCCCACAAAAAAATTCCCACATCATAGACTTATTAAAACTGTTTTCCCCAGGAAGCCTTATGTTCCTGGGTACTGCAGCACTATGAATGCACAGAACTTCCATTTTCCCAAAGAAATAAATTTCTAGGAATTGCAGCTGTAAAACAAAGGTTCAAAAATTAGCCTGGTGCACTCTAAAAACTAGAGAGGAAAAAAACACAGTACTGACTAAAAGAAATCCTGTTATGGGACTGTGGGAAAGCAGCTCTGGAGTTTCATTGTTTGGTACTTTCAGTACAGTTTACAGAACTTGCTTCTTGTTCTCTCAAGGCAGAGGACTTTTAATGTGAAGGTTTGAAATAGTCTCAAACAAATGCTCTTTTTTTACCCCTTTTTTGTTTTCCTTTTCCTTAGATGTCACACAGATCTGAACCATGACTGCAGAATACTTTGTGTCTTGAGCAAAATTAGGCTGAATACACTTGGCTGCAAGGCTTCATTAGGAGCTGGTTTAGCAACTGAGTAGATTCAGGAAAGAAAAATGCTTGAGTGAAATTCTCTGTATTTTGGAACTCATCAGAGATATGGCATGGATATGGTTTGAACTGCTCTAACACTATTACTGGCACAGGATGACTGCTATAATTTAGAGAAATTTGCCATTGATTAGATGATCCCATGCTGCTTTACTGCATGTTAGGGCTATGCTATTTGGGATGTGCTGTAATGTACTTTCAGGACAGTTTTGGGTGGTTTTTTTTTTTTTCTTTTTTTTTTTTTTTTTTTTTTTTTTTTTTTTTTTTTTAGATAGTTAAGCTAGGAAAAGTATCTGGTCATTCTGCTTCCAGTAGAGTTATGAAAATTCGTCATTACAAAGTCCTTGGAAGTTTGCTTTTATGTATATTGTATCTTCTGTTAGGGTTATTAACCCTTGACAACTCACTGCTGTAATACTTCCAAGTTCTATATATAAAAATTGATATCCCCTCTTCACCTTCCAGCAACAGCAAAAAGTGATTTTATAGGACATTAGCATAATGGAACAACAGTAAAATGATAAATTGAGCCCATTTCAGAAAACAGAACACACACTTGGTAATTTATTGCAGTCAGTGCCGTGCTGAAGACCTCATTTGTATCATATGCTTTTAACACTGATGAGAATGGTGCCATTTCCCCACACTTGCCTGTCTGTGAAATTCATTTGAGAGGAGAAATGTTCTTTTCTAATAAAGCCAAAAGCACTTCTGGGAATGCTCATCTTTACATGACATAATTATCTCTCATGAATGTTTCTAATTACTTTATTGTTTTTAAAGGCACTTTTCATGTTAATTGAAGTCAGAAACATTTGCTAGCCCCTCTGTATCAAGGGGTGGGGTGGGAACACTCTTATGTCCTTGGAATATATTTTGATTGTTTACGGGTGACAGCATGGATGGATTTTCTTCTGCAAATGCATTGCTTGCGTCTTTATGACACCAACGGAAGGTGGCATTTGTAGGTGGAAAATGTTCTGTGTTAGTTAAACAAAATATACATGCTATGTTTTTGCAAAATAATGGTTGGTATGAATTAATTACTGATGTCATTGGGGAAAAAAGGAAAATACCACTTAGGAAAGATCTCTTAGGTGTAAAAGCACAACAATAGAGGTATATGGTGATTCTTTTTTAACAGCAAGAGTCCAATTATGAGGAACAAGTAAGAAGAAAGGTTATTTAATGTTCATCAAAAAAACCCAGTAGTTGTTGCTACTATGCAGCTTAGTGCTTGCACTGTATGATTTCTGTTATGGGCTGTTAGCACTTAAAATGACCTGAGACATATTCTCTCAAGTCACATGCTTGAGATTCATTAATGTCATTGGGAGTTCTGTGCACATAGCAAGGACATTGGGAGAACAGATCTATTAGAAAAGCTTGATCTGCAGAAAGTAATTACATGGAACAGATAGTTCAATAAATTCAGTTCACACTAGAAAATAAAACATAGTCATACAAAACATATCCTGCTCTCTCTTTATAAAGACAAGTAGCTTCAATGGGGCTAAACTTTAACTTCTGTAGGAAAAAAAAAAAAACTGTTGCATTTGGCGTGGGAAGACAAATTTTCTGGTTTGTTTTTTTGTTTGTTTGCTTTTTTGTTAGTTTGTTTGCTCTTTTTGTTGTTGTTGCTGTTTTTAAGAGAAGAGCAGTTGTGACAGGAAGATGAGGAGTTAATTTAATTCAAAAGATCTAATTCATATCACAGAAAACCAGAATTGAAGTGAGTGCATGCTCTTCCATTGCTGTGCCAAATGTCTAGAATTTTGCAATCAGCTTTGTTTTGGTGCAGGTTTCACATTTTCACTGCTACCTGGGTAACTATTGTTAGAGGTGCCAGGGTAGTGCCCTTTATGTCCATTCAGGTTTTTCTTCAGAGCCTGCCAGCAAGGGTTGCAGTTGTTTTGCTCATCTTTTGTGCCTCAGTTGTTGCTGTCGTTTTGTTTCCTATCTTCTTTTAGAGAATAACATCAGAACCAAGATTCTTCATCAGCTTCAGAAGGATTTCAAAAATCCCTCAGTGTAGGGTTTATTTCCCCTGCTCTGAGGTACACTAAACCTTATGCTTAAAACTCACTCATCCTTACATGTTCTTCATGAGACAGCACTGCCTACATTATGCCCAGCAACTAATATTTTATCCAGTTGGAACAAAATGAAGATCCATGCTGTGCAAACAACTGTTGTCCTTTCTAATTATTAAATATTTGCTACAAGGTTCTGTAATGTTGATACTCTGTGGATCTATTGGCACTGGGCAGAAAGCAGAACTTTGGTAGGATTACAGGATTTGTGATCAAACTAAAGGAAAATAAATGAAGAAATCTGTTCCTTGATCTGCTTTTCATTTGAGACAGAATGGTACAGTGGCCTGCAAGTGAAACTGTCTGGAATATTTCCGAGCTGGATTGTATGTGCTGTGGCACCATTTTTTGTACAACTACTATGCCAGAATTATAGTTTCCTTAGTGAGGCATCCTGGGTCTGGAAGTCCCTATTTAATGGTTAACATTAAGATTCAAAACTAACATTTTTGCATTCTAGTTATAAAGAAAAAATCAAAACAAAACAAAACAGGAATCTTTTTATAAGATGAAAATGTGTCTTATCTGTACTGTTGGCATCTATGTTGGTATTCCATCTTAGGTTTTTGACCTTAAGAATGTGTGAGATTTTGATTTGGTAGTTACATCCAACTACTGCTGTAACTGGCATTTGCATATGAATGCTTCAGATTTAGGATTGTCAGTCTATCTACCTGAAATAATTTCTGCATTTCTGAAGTAGAATATCTGTAACTTACATTCCACTTAAGATGCAAGCCCATCTTGTAATATTTTTTTAAATATGTATATGTGTTCATATATTTTAACTGCCCTCTTATGCAGCAAAAGAAAGATTGAAAAATCAAGGGTGGCAACTGCATCCTGGAGCAAAGTGTCCCAGAGGACTCTGAGAGCCAACACATCTGCTGAGCACCAAGACTTTCTTTCTGAGCTACTGTGATGCCTACTGGTGCCACAGTCAGTTCTGTGGGTCTTGGTACTTAGCTGTCAAAAGGCAGGGACAGAGAAAATGAAATATATGGGAATAGGGACTTGAAGTGGAGGGCAGGGGGAACACCTGCCTAAGGAACAGGCTCCTTGTTGAGCCTGTTCACCATGTTCAGTTTCATGGGACACTGCAGAACTTGTCAAGGATTTAATGATGAATGCTGGTGTCCTGGTTTCCAGTGCTGGCTGACATTATTTTATTGCGTATTTTCTGAGAATATGTAACAAAGCTGTAATAATGATCAAAAGTTCAGTTGAGCAACCAAAGTACCTGGAACCCCCATCCCTCTTTTTGTTCACCACAATTTTCTCCTTAGCTTTGTCACACAAGAAATATGTATCCTGGGTTCAGCAGTAGCGGTCATTTTTCTCCTCTTAGTAGCCGGTGCAGTGCTGTGGTTTTGACTTTCAGCCTGGGAACAGCGCTGATAACACCGATGTTTTTAGTTGTTCCTCATTAATGTTTACTCTGACCAAGGACTTTCTGAGTCTCTTGCTCTACAAGGGAGGAGGGGAAGCCAGGAGGAAGCAGAGACAGGACACTTGACCCAAACTAGCTAAAGAGGTATTCCATACCACAGCATGTCATGCCCAGTATATAAAATCAGGACAATTACCCAGAAGGGCTAGATCACTGCTCTGGTTTGACTGAGTATCGGTCAGCAAGGTGGTGAGCAGTTGTATTCTCTTCCCTTGTTATTTCCCTTATCATTATTATTATTGGTGGTAGCAGCAGTGATTTGTGTTATACTTTAGTTACTGAACTGCTCTTATCTCAACCCATGGGAGTTCCATTCTTTCGATTCTCCTCCCCAGGCCCCCAGGAGCAGGGGGAGTAAGTGGAGGGTGTGAGTGAACAGCTGTGTGGTTCTGGGTTGCTAGCTGGGCTTAAACCACAACAAATAATAATAATGATAATAATAATAATTATGATAATAATAATAATAATAATGATAATAATAATAATAACAGTAGCAATAATGGTGATGACAAAGAGTCTGGATGGATGCTAGAGAGCAGGACTTGTAGTCTGAAATCCTACAGACGGATGTCAAGTATAGGCTATTGACCAGAACTGTATTCAATTTACAACTGTATTCAATTTACAACCATAACGCACACTAAATGCGTTACTTTTTGCAGGAGTTCTTCAGGGGGCTTTAAATTTTCAACAGAATTGCTGAAATCAGAATTTGACCCAGTTAGAAGAATCAGGAAGCAGGAATAAGAGAGCAATAAATTATATCAACGATCAGAAGGGAGTTCAGCCTTTGACTGATGAATTTAAGAAAGTGTACTTTAAAGTAGGTTTGTCTCCTTTGTATTGTTCATAGAATCATAGGTTCATGGAATGGTTTGGGTTGGAAGGGACCCTAAAGATCATCTGATTCCAGCTTCCCTACCAGTGGCAGGGACACCTTTTACTGTCACAAGTCCAACCTCGCCTTGAACACTTCCAGGGATGGGGCAGCTACAACTTCTCTGGGAAACTTCTTCCAATATCTCACCACCCTCACAGTAAAAAACTCTCATTTGGCATCTTATCCAATCCTATTGGAGCTCATTGCACTTCAGTTGGTCACTGACCAACACTCCCTCCTCATCTCCCCTGCCTGTCCTTCCTGAAGAGCCTGTATCTTTCCTTTCTAACACTCCAGTCACTGGAGCCATCCCTCTATGTCTCTCTGATACTTTCAAGATTGTAATCCTGCAGTCATGCTCATGTCTCTAACTTCTTTTGTTTATTCCTCATGGGCTGTGGGCGTTTGCACAGAGGCATTTAAGTTGACCCCTCATCTTTTCATTAAATCGCTTTCCTTTTAAACATCCTCCCACTTTCTCGCTGTCATGAAAGTTACACCCACTTTCATCTGCTACTCTTAGAGGTAGGAATGGACCTTTCAAAGAGCTATGCAGAACTAAGTCACATAAGTTTAAGCCAGGAATCTGACAACCTTCTGACACAAGTGAGTGCATTTTGCAGTTTATTATATCTATGTGTAGAAATGGGATAAATGGGTGAGTCACCCTGGATGTTGGCACCTCAACATTCTTAATTGTACAGTGGACTCTCATCCTGATTTCCTTTCCTTAAACTATATAGGTACTATTCATGTTTATTCAAGGTGAAGATGTAATTTATTTTCCTCACCTTTCCTCTCTTCCCTGATACTGTGGAACAGTTGAATAAGCAAACACATAAATTCATCTGGGAAGGAAGAATTTCCTTGCAAACCTCTCACAGTTGCAGTAATCACCTTTTTCCTTCTGCAGAGTCTGGAGACTGGAGGGCAGGTAGATGAGAACTTGCTCTCTTATTGATGTGTTTACATCTCATTGACATTTTCAGAGAACATTCTTGATAGCCTTGAATACTGATCATAGCCACATTAAGTTACCTGGTTTTAATATACCCTGCCTTTATTCACGTGTGCGTTCTCACTTTAAGGTAAAAAGTCAGCAGCCCAGAGGAGGACCTGTGCAAAGAGAGTTCGAGGTGAAACGAGGGAGTGATACTTACTTGATGGGCTTTATATTTATGCACCCTGATCAATATAGTTTTATAAAAAAAATACAACATATGTAAACATATATATGTAAAACTAAATATTACAAACTATATTGAATGGGGTCCATAAATATATATTGAAGCAAATAAAAGCATTGTAAGCAAGGTAGCAAGAAGTAACTGCCAGTTCTTTTCCTATTCAATATTATGAATATGGGGAGGGTAGAAAAATCCATCTTTGCATTTAATTCCTTCAGCTAATTCAGCTGACAAAAAAAGTGTATAAATATGCTTCCTATGCTTCCTCTCCCTGGCTTCTTCAGTTTTGCAATAGTGATCCATCACTTCACCTTGAACTTTCCTGCAATATAATCAGGGATTATTAGTAACTGTTCCTGAACATTACTTGTAGAAAGTGTTTTATGGATCTCCATTGCCTCCTTCATGTTGTCCTGCTGCTCATCTTTCATGGGGAGCTATCTTATGTGTACTGCAGACAGGCCTCTTTGTGTCACCACACACAACCTCTACAAGAGGGAAAAAAATAGTGTACTGAAAGATAAAATTCTGATTGTGCAGACATATACAAGTATCATGGCGACTTTCCCTACTGGCAGAGGATACTTACAATGATTGAAAATAGGGAGGTTTATAAGAATCTCTGGAAAAAATGCTTACATTATTTTGAGGACTGGTTTGATCTAAATAAACTAAGATATCTTACACAAAACTCTCAAGTTTCTGAACTCATTTGCAAGGTTATCTGACAATAACCTAAGTAGCAAATTGCAAATAAAGCACTCCCTGAAGTGTTTCAGTGTCTTTCATTCATGGTCTAAACAGCAGAAGACACTTAGAAATACAATCCTTTCTCCCCCTCTAATTTTTAAGTGGATGGAATTTTTAACTGTTCTGAATCCAGACTCTGCTCCACATGTGTAAGCTGAAATACCTTGGAAAATTAACAGTAATGTACATAGAGAATTGTTAAATATACTGATATCAGGGGAATATGTGTGTCACAGAGTTTGCATGGTACAATATAATTGTAACTTTACTGGAAGAGTAATTTGCCTTGAAAAATGCAGTATGTCATTCTCATACATGTGGCCCTTACACCCAGTTCTAAGAGGCACCAAATGCCATGTAGAAAGTGCCAATAGGGTGTTGACAAATATGTTGAACCTAAAACACTGAGGCCTGAGGGCAGTCTAGCTCTTTCCAAAGGCAGATTAATCACTGAACTGTCTGATCTCTCATTACATGTTGCCTTCTGAAACAATAGGTTTTGGCCCCTACTTTTAATTAGCCTTCTGCTTTCTACAGTGGGGCTCTAAAGAAAAATTGTTAGCAAGGGTGTGTGCATCTGCTTCAGCCAAGACCTTCTTGCAAGCTATTTCCAAACTGAGTATAGAAAACTTTTAGACTCATGCCTGTGATATCCACTCAAGAAAAATAAATCAATAGGAGAAGCTGAGTGAGCTGTGAAACTGTTCACATTGAACACTAGTTAGATCTTATGGCTCTAACCCTCTTAACTTATCCTATAGCTCTACATCTTAACTGCAGTTGATCGGGATCATGGAACTGGGCACTGTATCTGGACAGATCTGCAAGGGTTTTGCAAGGGCTTGTTCAGTGCCCTCAGGAGGGGGTGAAAACCGCCAGTTACCATAACGAAGGGAGGTGCCCCATTCTTTTTACTAGGACCTATGCCTTATACACCATGCCACTGCTTATGGTCCTGGAAGCATAATTGCACTCTCCTCCTTATCACAGCGTGTGCTGAACAGTCTCCAAGGTTCTATGTCCACATCAGCTTAAGGTTCCCCCAAGGAGTGACTGTGAAACTTCCTCATTGCTGAACAGCCTGCTGTAATTGCACTGCTTACCATCCTGTTGCTGCTGGGCACCAGGATGCCCCAGAGTGTACCTGTAGCATGGCATCTTCATACACACCTGGAGCAGCTGCAGATGCTTTCATACCACCTTCACTCACCTGTGTAACCTACATCCTGTGACCACCACCATGCAGCTTTATGTAGGAGGAACAGCCAACTTCCTGCTGACAATACTTTGTGCCAAAAAGAGTGTGTGGGCTTACAGAATAAAACCAGTTACTTGGGTTAAAGCCAGACCCAGGTCTTAGCAGCATTTTCCTCTGTTCACCAGACTTGCCTGTACCAACTAGGCAGCTTAAGCAGGGCTGGGAAAGCTAGACACACCCCCATAGGCTTGATCTGCCTGACTGGCCCCGCACCATATGAATGCCCTCAGTCCCCCTCTGAAGACTCCTTTGGACATGCCAGAGGCTCAAATAGCACCCTTACAGTGCCAGGGAAGAAAATATGGGAAGGGGGAATTAAGACTGTAATTCCTAATTTGTTGCTCAGGTGGTGGGAATCTGGGAGTTATTGTCCTTTCCTGGGGTATAGCAGGAGACAACATGACATCATAGATACATATTTGTCTCCCAGCAAGAACTGGAAATAGTTGCCCATAACAAAGGCATCTCTGTTTTTCTTGAGCCACAGGTCATGTGTAAGGCCCAGCTAAGGTCTTGGTTTTTTGTCCTCTTTAGAAGTTAGGTGAAACCCTGAACCTACTTTGAAAGTGAAGCTCTAACAGGATAGTCAGGCCCGCTCCCATAGGGGAGTAACAAATAAGTCCCTCTCAACACAACATTTAGAGGCTTCTTGCCAGTACTATTTGCTAATAGGATTTGTTTCCAAATGCTGTCTAGGGGCTGAGACACACACATCTGAGGAGTACCACAAGGCACAGGAGTAAGCCCAGGAAGTAGACAAGGTAGCTGGGAAGAAGGCATCATGAGGCACATGAGACAAACAGAGTCTTTTTGAAGAGATGTGCCAAACATGAGTAGGCATGTGCACTGGGGTGGAAGAGGAGCAGTTATGGGCTATGCTGTACTGCTGTTTGGGCTGTGTAATGGCTTGCATGAAGTTTTCCAAGCACAGGATGCTCTAAACATCTTTGTTGAATCACACTAGAGGACATTGCAAGTATGTTCAGAAAAGCAAAATGGTGTTTTCAAAACCAGAGACCGTGGCAAAACAAGGCAGCAAAGCCACTGCAGCTCTGTTCCGAGATGACAGCAGAGAACACAGATGTTAGAGCACACAGATTCACTCCACAATCACTT
>JBCJKH010060244.1:0-18109 GCA_039877255.1 Loriculus beryllinus | reverse complement strand
GAAGATTCTGCAAAGCAGGCAGGGTAGTGCAGAGTGGGTGATTGATTCACAGGTACTTTGTGTAACGACATTCCTAGTGTCTGCACGAAGTCACTTTGGCCATTTTTTCCGTTAAGAAGTGGTTTAAAGTGAGTGTTTACAGATGAGTATGAAAGCAGCTGTTTAAGTAAAGACGGAATAAACTTGTAATACCACATGTACAGCAAAAGCTTAGGAAATTCCTCTTATGTGACCTTGAACAATAAGCTTGCTGGGTATCCTGCTAGGAGCAGCTGAAAGCCAATTTGTTAGGATGTTTTGTAGGGATTCACATTTCTGGGAGTTGATCTAGCCATGCTCAAAGGGGGCCTGTGCTTGGCAGCATTTGCCTACAGCTGCCTCTGCCACGGCAGGAATTATTCATGTGTGGGAACAGGATGTGGGCTCCGCTTACTCACAGCGGCAAGCGTCCGGACCGGGGTGGATGTGGCAAAGGGCCTCACCCCTGGTTCCTGAACCAGGAAAGGCCTAGAAGGCTGGAGGAGGGAAGCTTAAAAGCTTGGAAGGAAGCCCGAGCTGACAAAGCCTGGACACCAACAACTCCCAAACATACCTGCTTTTGCTTGATGTAGCTGAGAGGAAATTGGTGAGGACAGCTACCTGCCAGGGATCTCTGCTGTGCTAAACAAAGCTGCTTCCTTCCACAGCTAACTTTGAGCTAAAAGAGCAGGCCTAGATAAAGAAATACATCTGTAACTACAGCACCTGGCTGCTGTCTTACAATTGTCTCCACTGCCACTGATCTGCATTAACAGTGAGGCAAGTCTGCCAGTTGTGTTCTAGCATTTCACATCATTTCCTAGCAGAGATCCTCTCTCTCTGTGTGTGCTTTACCTTGCTACAATTGGTTGCACATACAGGTATAATATTAATTACCTGCCAATCAAGAGCACAGTAGGTAATACAGGAGGACAAACAGATACTAAAACATCCAGACACTTTTCCTGATGCACATCAAGCACTCTGATCCAGAGAGGGAGCCTAGCACTGAGGCTGCTAACGTAATCAGCTGTCTGTGCACACATACCTCTTCTGGGCTGGGTGCTCTCTGGATCAGAATCTTAGATTTTGACCTGGAGCAGGAGGAATCATGTTTTTTCCTCTTCCCCCACAGCCAACAGGAGACAGAAAAATCCAATTTACTTAGATCTCTTCAGGCTCTTCTAGATGCCTTTAAAAAAAAAAAAAATCACAACTTTTTCTTAGGTGCACCTTTCAAGGTACCCAATTATTACTTGAGTTGGGCAGGAACAACTTCTGTAGACTGAGAAACCCGTTCTGTCAGGAAGGCCTGAGTCATAGGTCATGGTTTTTCCTTGATAAATAGAACAGATTCTGTGCAGCTTAACACAAAGTGCGTTAGACAACTGGTCTGTACATCCAAGACAGACATCCCACTATTCTGGCACACTACTTGTTTCTCAATCTGGTCATCTTCCCAGATTCAGTCATCACATCTCAAGTGACCACAGATCCTAGTTCATGGAACTACTGAGCTGGAGACCAGATGCTGCCTGGCAAACAAAACCAGTTTTCAAAACCTGCAGTGCAAACTGATTGAGCTACTCATGGTAACGTTAACTGTGGTGTGCTCAGTCGCAGTGCACTGAAAACGTCAGTTTGCTTAGGAAGAGCAAAAGAAGCAGGGAGCCCTGTGCTGAACCCTGCCTGGGCATGAAGTGGTTCCAGCCTCTTTTCCTGCAGCAGCTGGAACACAGAAGAAGGACATACATCTTGCATAACTGTCACATTTCCTGCCCACAGAGAGCAAGCATATGGCCCCAGCAGTCCCTCCTTCCCTCAAGGGCCCAACTCTGTTTTCTCTAGAAACACTGCGCTGCACCAACAGACTTTCAAGGACACCATCTCAGCCAAAGCCAAAAGGCTCTTTCTTAAAAGAGTGTATTACTTATTACATGTTAATTTATACAACAGTAATCATCCTGAGGCATGCAAACCAAAGCAGAAAGCAGCCAAGTTATTAATTCTTGGAGAGGACTGACTTCGTATTAGAGCCTACAAATGTTATAACCTTTAAGGTTATAACTTCATATCTAGTTCAAGAGGTCGTACAGGGTTTAGTTTATTTGAGCTGGGGGAAGAACAGAGCCTGTCTTGTGTGCTCTCCTTTGCTCTGATGCCTTGAAAAAAAAGCCCCTCTTAGTCTGAAAACAAACACCTCTGTGTAGTGCTCCATCATTCTCTGGAGGACACATCACATACTGTCTCCTGTTTAACTTGTAAAGGGAAAGGATCATGGTTTGCTAAAGCTCTACAACCAGTAGATACGACATCTGCTGTTAGGTTACCCATCTGCTGTAATGGTGTAAGCCTACACTAAGGACTGGGTTGAGTCACATCAATAAAAGGAAGCTCCAACTCTGGATTGTCAGACATTTAACTGACCCTTCCTAATTGACTTCCTTCTGTCCTAGCCGCATAATATTAGAGGTGCTTAACACAGTAAAAGTTTGTGTACTTGCTTTCCTTACTTGAGCCCACCGGTGGGGACAGTGTGGCATTTCTTGTGCTCCAGTAACTGTTCAGGTGTCTTCATGAACTTGTGGCACACATCACACTCAAACATCCGTGTGATCAGGTGGATTTGCAGATGCCGCTCAAACATGTTTTTTGTTTTGCAGACAAAGTTACAGAAAACACATTCAAAGCCTGGAAAATAAAGCAGTAAAATGCATTTCTTATGTTGAGGCCAGACTGACTGCGTAGAAGGTGATGAGTCTCTATTTGTTTAGCAGTGTTTTACCTTTCTCTGACTTCTCTTCAGTGTTCACTGAGGTCTGAGTACCAGGCACTACCGAAATGACTAGCAGGTTGTTTGAACCCTTGTTTTTTGGAGTTACGTCTGCATCTTCTTTGCTGTTGGCAGAGTCACTCAGTGCTGACAGCGAAGATGAAGATGGACTGTTAGATTCACTGGGTGTCTTCCTCTCTTCAGCTAAAAAACAGAAGTAAAGATCACTAGTAGAGCAGATCAGATACAATTTCAATGATCCAGTTTTCAATTTCAGAAAAATATATTTAAAGTTAATTCAAACATGCTTATAAACAAGTCTGAAATTAATTAATCTGGTAAGATTAATTTGGCAAGTTGCACCTCCTTCCTTTTTATTAGCATTTACAAAAGTACATCTCTCAGTTTATTCTAGAATTGAGCGTGTCTGTAATGGCATTGGGAAGGACATGTGCAACTCTACCTCATCACTGTCTGAAAATATCTCCAGAAAACACTTTGGTTAGCGCAGAGTTCAAAAGCGACAAAAACCTTGTCACCCGGAAAGGAAGCAGAGCTTCTGTAGCTTTGGGATGTGGAAACCAAAAGTGCCTACTGGTCCAAGCTAAACTTCCCCTTTTTTCTGCTTATGTGGGTCCAATAGCTAGATCTGGGAGAAAGGGTGAAGGAGAATAATTTCACTCACTGTACTGAGGAGCATCCTCACTAATGATTATAAGAGATAACAGCTTATTTTATTGAAGATAATTAATTTTAAAAATGTTGTTTAACTGCATCTAAAACTGAAACCCATTGGTTTCTTTATGTGTGCAATAAATGCATGAAGCTCAAATCCCAAACCCTGTCACACACTAGAAATGAAGCAGAGGGGATAGTTATCATATGAGAACTGCTGTGAGCCAATGATGTGCAAATTATTACCTCCCACCTGTGTCTTGGTTTAATCAGAGCTGTATTAAAAAGAAACTTTCCTAAAACTTCATATTCTCCATGTGATCAAAGGCCTCTGCAAACACCAGTCCCTGTGTGCCTAACTTTAAACTGATGAGCGGCACCTTTAAGTCTAAGATAAAAATGTAGGAATGCATTAATGAAATCTGATGACCCGAGCTGTCAATAGGGAGGATGACTGGGATATCATATAGAAAGATTCGCTGACCTTGGGGACCAGAGTAATAGAAATGGAATGAAATTTAATAGCACAGAGTACAAGGTTATGACCTGAAGGGCCAGTAACAAGAATTTTTGCTACAAATGAGGAGTTCTTAGGTTGGAAACAGTCAAGGAAAACAAAAGAAGAATTTGAGCAGAACATGGGATGAATATGAGCAATCAGGGGAGTCTTCAAGGAAGGTAAATATGATCACAGAATGTTACTGTGTGATTTGTTCCCAGTAGCTGCTGCTGTTTTACACTGCCACCACTACTTATTTCATTTCACCATGTACAGCTGTGATTGCATATGTTGAACAGAGGTTCTAACAAGAACATATGCAGTAAGGGATTGGTACAGTGAGAAAACTGTGTTTAATCTCAGGAAAGGCTCCATGTACATTTAGAGGGGAGAGGGTCATTCTCCATAAATATCCTAAGGGAATAAATACAGTGGTAGGAGGGAAGAAAGGTGGAGGAAGCAAGAGGCGGACTGTTGTTTCAGATAAAGGACTGTTCTGGCACAGGAGCAACGTGCGTGTATTCTGCTTCTCAGTAAGACACACTGGAAATTTCTTAAAAGTCCCTAATTTTTAATGCAGAAAAATCTGCAGCTGCCTATCTATAGAAGTAGTTGGTTTAAAACAATTACACTTGTTTTAAGACATATGCCAACATCCCTACAAACAGGCCTTTTATGACTTGCTAACATCACAGGGTAAGGGACTGGAGTTGAGTGACCCAGAAAATACATTCTGTTTTTTACTCTCTGTATTTGACATACATGTTAAGCATTTGGCTGAATCACCAGCTGAATGGCTCAGTTTGACAGGGTGAAGGAAGAAGACAAGGGAGCTTTTCCCAGTATAAGCTTTTCACATGGCTACAGGTGGCATTTCTCATTTGCCTTGACTTCCTGTGTGTGGAGTAAGATGCAAACATTATCAGGGAGTAGTGCTGAGAGCTATGCTCCACTACTGTGTGTTTCTGTAGTTACATTTAACTGATGTATCTGTGAGGAATTCTGCATTCTTCTCTCCCTTCTCCATTCCCCCGTTTTCCCAATTTTATTTCTGGTAGGACAGGAAAAGCAATTTAGCAATGGAAAAATTGTGCTGGATGCAATTCAGGTTCAGTATTGTCAACGCAATTGCTAGTAGGTTTGTGGCAGCAAAATGCTTCTGCTTGATGTTGTAAGAGAAATTAATTAAAAGGATTCTAATTTTCTTCTCCTTAAATTATGCCAGACTTCATTAGTTGCACTAAGCATATGGAGCTTGTTTGAAAACTGCTATTGCTCTTCTCTTTGGCTATTAAGTGAACAGGGCCAGGGAGAGAACACATGACTTGTTCTGTTATTTAATATAAAGTTACATTTATGGTATTGCTGAATCACAGTGTCAACTAAACATCCACCTGAGATTCCAAACTGACAGACTGTGGAAGCAAACACACAGAAGAGTGAAGCTCAACATATTGTGTATTTCAAATTTGCAGCCAGGTACGCACAGTTAGAACTCAAAGTCACCTTATCACCACTGAAGTCAGACCAGGATTTTGATGAAATAGTAAACCAGTCAGAAAAACAAATCAAGTATGCTGACTTCAGTGAGGAGGGGATTTGGGGGATAAGGGGAATAGCAAGAATGAGGGCTAAGTAGTCCTTCATTTATTTCACTAAGCCTGAAAATTGATCTGCACTACCAGATTATTTGCCTGGCTGGAGTCCAATTCACTTTAACTTTGAGAGATCAGGCTTTAATTAGCAAGCATTTCAGTGAAAGTAGAGTGCTAATGGGAAGTGTGAAGGTTGCACCTAAAAAGCAAGGAAGAGAGAGATCATTGCAGGTGGGAGAGAGGGATCATCACCTGTGTGCTTGCTGTTGACATGAGCCTTCATATCTGCCTCTTCCATGGTGACAAAATCACATGCTGTGCAGCAAATGGAGAACATCCACTGCTCTTTATCCACATGGAGGGACATATGACTGACAAACTGGACATTCATCTCGGTCTCAAACCCACACACATGACAGCTGCAGGCAGAAGGGAATTCAAGAATAAGAAACATTAAAGCCCAAACCACAAACAGAAGCATACTGCCTTTCCTTGAATTTGCAAGAAAAACTCACTGCACAGATTTCTTCTCTTCCTCACTGTTGAATGTTCACTGCAAAATTCATTTGTCTGCTGAACTGCCTTTGAACTGACGGCCATGCCAATGTGATTAAGGGCAGGCACAATGCAACAATCCTGTACATGCTATAATGACGCTAAATAATCATAAAGTTAATTAAAAACTACAGATTCCAGATGCTGCGCATCACCTAGCCGATTCCTTTGGGCAATAAGAGACATTGCAGCTCTGCCAAGATGTTTAGTACGGCTGATACACTGACAAACGGAGAGCTTGCTGCACACTCCAGGAGTTATTTTCAAGCCGTGGAATGGTTCCCATGCCAAACTGGGATCTTGTGCAAAACTGCCTGGCAGTTTCAGTGTAAGCAAGTAAAAATGAGTTCAAACATTTCTTATGCTTGACTGCAAAACAGCAGTCATCAGATATGCAAATAATTAGCAGAGATACAGATTTCACAGCCAGTGCATAAGCAGAGGGATATTGAAAGGCAATGGAAAGGACCCTTTAATTTAACTTTCTTTGCAGAGTCCTCCTCTTGCTTTGATTAGGCCATTAACATTTAAAACAAGCCAAAAATATTTAAAAAGACGACAGCAAAATACTCTAGGGTACTATTTTGCTTTCCTAAGGAGGATGGACTGGATAATCTAATCCAGCAGGTCTCATTCACTTCTTACTTCTATGATTTTATAATTAAATCTGCCCTTGGCACTTTGAAAGTAAGAGTAATTTGATAATCTGGTTGGCCACTGGAGTTCAGATCACAGTTTGCAGAGCACGCAACATTGTGTGCAACAAGGAGTGTCCTTTTAATTTTTCAGGCAAATGCTTGTAAGGGTTTTCTTTCTTTCTTTCATCATGTTGATCACTGGATGTATATACCTCTAGCAAATGGAGGAAATGTGGATATCGATATGAGAATTCTTACAACGTTTTACTATTTGATGGCATAGATTCGGCTAAAAACAATGGAGCTGTCAGAGGCAACTGGAAGCACAGTGCTTTAGATTTGCCGTGAATCCATGCAATGAGATGTTTCCAAAGACAAAACTTAAATGAGCACTGCATAAAAAGTTAAAGAGGCTTATAAGAGCCCAGCTGCCTTACAGAGCTGTTCAGCAAAACCAACCCACACCAACCCACAGAGTTTCTTCCAGTGGCCAGCCAAATCAAACAGCATGAGGCAGCCAGCTGGGTTTTGCTACTACGCGCAAATCAGATATGAGTAAAATAAATACTTTCATCACAGATCTGTCCTGTGACACCAGAAGGGTGGCCCTGTCCTTAGGAGGCAGGTAAGACATTCAGAGTCCAGTGCCTGGTGCACAGCCCCTTTTGGGTCCTCACCTGTAGTAGTAAGGGTGCTTCTTTCCATCGCTGCCTTCAGAAGTGACAGCGCTGACAATGTCCTCAGTGTCTGTACTCACCAGCTTCACAGAATGGACAGTCAGGTGCTGGTTCAGATTAGCACGGCACTTAGCAGCATAGGGGCACAAGTGGCATTTGTACTTTCTCTCCTCTGAAAAGAAACAGAAAATCATACATGTATACTTCATTTTGAAGCAAGCTACTTTTAAAGCTGCCAATAACCAAGCATGCATTCCTTTGGGCTTCTCCAACCACCTTTCAGAATGAGCTACTTTGGGGGCTTGACTTTTTGGAAACTTAGAGGAGTTCACAGCAATTACTCAGAAAAAAACCCTAATTTGGAGGTAGTTTAGGGCTGTTTATTTTTGACTTTCTCTACCATTTGTAGTCAGATAATATAAAACTTTATAAACTGGAAAACTGGGGTAACTGCTGCCCTGAGAGCCGCGGAAGAGCCCGTAGAGAAAGAGGTCAATCTACAGCTACTTCCTTTACCTAGAATCTTTTGTTTGGTTTTTTTGGCCTGTTGAGGTTGTTCCTGTGATCAGTCACAGACAGTTGATGGTTGAGGATTCTGTATTAAAATCTTAGGGTTAGGAAGGAAGGGGACACTGTATCATTAGGCCAGTTCCGAACACAAACTAATAAAAACCCCTCACTTTGAGTTGAAGAAATTAAAGATTAAAATAACCAAACATTACATCACCTTTTACAACCTTTTCCTTTGAGAAGCTGCTGCTCTAAATTTGAAATATAATGCTACAATTGTTAGGGAAAGGCATTCAATATAGCAGCTATTTGACTAAGGAAACCCCAAGACACCAGGGAACAGAGCATTTGAACTCTTTCAGCATGGCTCTAATAGGTGCTGCAATGTACACTGCCATTATACTAATAATATTTTTCAGCACTGCATGAGAAATTCTTGATTTCAAGTCTTATTTTGTGCAGTGCACCTCAGCAGGCTGACAAGGTGCGTCTTCTGTATAAAAACTCTTAGTCTCAGTTGAAGTGATTCACTTTAAGAAAGTTGGTATGGGGTAGAAGAGGCCCTCTTCCTCTCAGAACTGGATGATGAAGGTAAAGATGGGTGACAGATATCAAATCCTTTCAGTTTCACCAGATATGAGACGCCAAGGCCAAATCATTTGTTGTTCAGTGGCACTTCAGAAGCTCATCAGGTGAATGTAAAAAAGACTGTGCCTTCTCTTCAGAACTCCATTAACAATGCTTGGTTAATCAAATGGTATCTACAGGCTGGTCTACAGGAACCTGGACAAACTGGATTTTACACATTTTGTAAAGATAAATTACAAGTGAGCTGTAAAGAAATAAAATGTCAGTTAACTCTCTGAACACCACTCTGACATTCTGTCCTGGTTTAGCGCTTGGCTCTGCTCTATGTGCAAGGAGCCGAGGATGGCTCTCACACTCTTCTGCTCGCATTCTTCCCCCTCCACTCAAGCAAACCATGATGACTTCCTCAGCACTGTAACAACCAGCCAGAAAGCATTGGCTTACCTGTGTGCAGTGAGAGATGTCGGGACAAAGTCTGTTGTCGACCAAACACTTTTCCACACACATCACAGGGAAAGAGCTGGTCGTTAAATTTCCAAGATGGCAATCCGTTTCCCATCTCCAGACCCAGCTTTTCTGTTTCTATGCCAAAAAACACATCAACAGAAAGTTGTATTTTAAGAACTCTGACGACTTGCAAATTTCATTCAGCAGAATCCTGTAGGTGTCATATAAAATGCAACACCTCGGCTGCATGCTGTGCGAGCTGGCACATGAGTTCATGTAAAAAGGAAACTCCCAATGATGGCAAGGAAATTAATTTTTCACACAGCATCTTTCATACATACTCTAAAGCAGAACACTTACTCAGAGTGTTCTAGACATAGAGGTAGTTAAAAGAATTAAACCAAGTTATGTAATGAGAGAAAGTCAAGAGTAAGCAGCACAAAGCATTAACCTCTAATTCTGTTTTTGTAGAGGTGACTCCACTGGCTTTTTCAATCACCCACCTTTGCCTGGTGCATGAAGAAGGCCTGGTACAAGATGGTGGTCTATTTTACACTGGATTATTATTCATGGCTGAAGGAAGATTTCCAACCCTTTTCGACTGACAAAGGAATTCTTGCTTCATGAGCAGTCTTACATTGAAGGGGAACGTAAGATTGCTCAGCCAAACATTAAACCAAGAGGACGCAGCATGCCAACAAGTGGCTGGTATCCAGCGTAAGCTCTACCTAGCACCTGCTGTTCTTGGGCATCAGAATCCCCAGCAGCTTAGAGGGCCATCCAATGATAAACTGAGACCCAGAGTGAGCCATTATCTTTAAAGAAGTTTTTAATTGTTTCAGGGACAGAGCCTGACATACAAAAAAGAAACTCCACACAGCATAAAACACAGACACGAAGGCACTCTGTAAGGAGGTACAGAGAAAAGGGCTGGGAATGAGGAAGAGGAATAAGGGTAACACAGTCTTCAAGAAGATAAAAGCATGGCCAGTTTTGATCTTGATGTAAGGGAGCGGACAGCCAACGGTGACCAGGGATAGCAGTGCTGCTACTTGGCTCAGTAAGAGAAACACTATCAGCAAGCCTTGTGTAAAGAAATATTCTCTGCAAAGGGTCCCGCTGTCTGAGGAGAAGGGACTCCTGTGATGAGAGGTGCATGAAACTGCAAGGGTATTCAGCAGCTTTCCAAATACAACAGCCAGTGGTGAGGGGGCTTGGTTTAAGACTTCTGGTAAAAGGCATTCTATCTCCACTGAAATGACAGATGCTACGTGCGGAGCACTTCTCTAACCTGACACCGCCTGTGAGAGTGCTACCCAGAACTAGCTCCACCAGTGCATGTGTGCGTACCATGATGAAGGAAAACCATTTAGTTGGGATTTTCAGGTAAACAGGAGAAAAGGAGCTGGGGACAGGAGTACAAAAACATTGTACTGAATGTGAGTTACTATCATGGAGGCTGGCACAAACCAGTAAAACCTTCATCTGATGAAGCACTGAGAATGAGTACCCCCTTGCACAGGAAACCCCTCACTGACAGAGCCACCTACCACTGCAGATTTGACTGAATGCATCTCTCCTTCACAGGTGTCCAGATGGCTTCACTGTGGTTTAGGCAAAGAGCTGTTAAATACTGTAGTTAATTTAGGCAATAATAAAAACATGCCTCATTTGGGACAGAGATTCCACACAGCAATCTCAGCAAGTGTAGGGATGGCTGTAGTTGTCAGCCCCTTTCCAGCTGCAGTTACTTTCTCCTGTGACCCTGTAATATACAATATCCAGCACATACTGTACACATAATGTATAATATTCAGCACACCTGAGGAATTCTGAGGCTCCTCTGAGTGCTACCACCCAACAACACATTTTTCTTGAAACAGTTATAGTTAGAGACCAAGTTCTGCCTATTCAAAATAGTCATTTTGTGAAATTAAGAAGGAAGAAGCCTTCCCCCCCTAATCCCGTAAGTGCTGTAAGTGGCCTCCAAGAACTTCCATAACGAATTATTGCCTTTGTTACTATCCTTGAATTAAAAACAATAGAAAAATCTGACTGTACTAATGCTACAGATATTTTAGCAGAGCTTTTTGAGTACATAATCAAAACAGTGCTTCTAAAGAGGGAGATGGTAATAATTATAAGAGAAGGTCACAAGGGCATAGGTTGCTTCAATGTGGTCACAACAAAAATGAATTAATTGGGACACATACCAAACAAGCAGGCTCAGTTAAGTAAGTATGTCTCTTAACAATTCACTTCAGCATTAGTCATCAGCCCTCTTTCATCTCTTAAGAGGAAGAAACATAATATCCTCTTCCCTATGGTGGATTTATAGCTATCAATTCTGGGAATCTCATGGGAAGCTGGAAAAATATCAGCTTTCTGATTATCTCGAGCTGTTCTAAGCTAGTCCCTCGCACAGCAGCTGCATATTTTTTCACTGATGCAAAAGAAGACACTGTAGGTATTTTGAAAGTACTTCTGTTTACTTTAAAGATTTACTCCTGGAGTCCTAACTACAGCGCTTCTTTCTTCTCTTTCAGCTGAATCTTCTCTCAATGGCAAAGTGCTTTTCCTATTCAGCGAGCTGCTTAGCTTATTCATGGGAAACCAGAGTTGGTCTCTGGTGCAATTGGAGCCTCAGCACTTTGTTCTCAGCTCCAATGGAAACCCTGTGCTTCCATGCACCTTACCCTCTGGGCAGCTTTTCCTGCAGCCTGGCAACTGGAGCTCTGTGTCCATACCGTGGTCCCCAGAGCACACCCAGCCAGTGACCTGAAGAATCAAGTGAGTCAACATCCACATTCAGTCCTTGGGCTCTGTCTCTAATTAACTGTGGAGAATGGTGTTTTCTGCCAAGTAAGTGTGTGTCCAGTGACTCTGAGACCATAACAGTGGTTGTACACAGATGTATCCCAAAGCACTCTACCCAGTCAGCATCACTATCCCTTAAGAATACCTTACACAGTGGCCAGGAAGATGATGGACTGAGACTAGCTAATCTCAAATAACAAATCACCATTGTGAGAGATGTCTCACCGAAATCCATCTTTCACCATGACATGCCCATACTAAAATGAAGGGGAGAAGGGAAAGAAAGAAAAAGAAAAAAAAGGACTTATATAAGATTTCTGCTTTAAACAAATACTCCACAGCCAATTCCAGAACTTAGGTGTTCATGGAAATTATAAACATTAACATTACAAAATAACATTAAAATTATTAAGTAATAGACTGGTCTATTTTCTGTGTGGGTTCTGGAGTTTAAAACAGAATATTCTTAGCACAATGGACGGCCTCCAAGTTTTCTGGTACATCATTAAAAAGTAATAGAAAGATTAAAACTCAGTATATTACAGGCTAGTGATGAAATTATTTTGAAATCATTTTGTATAGAAGTGTTAAGAGCTAAAAACTTTATGTGAACCTAAAACTTAATTCTCAATGAAATATAGTGAAATGCATCTTTATGGGCACTTTCCCTGCCCTTCTGTGTCACCTGGTATCATTTCCCCACTACCCATAAGACAACTTCATAACAAGTAGCTGTGTAAAGCTGATCATCCAGGATGGGGTTACAACTGCCAGGACTGTCACCTTGTGTGTTTTCCCTGAGGTGAGGAGAAGGTGGACATTAACTGAAGAAATACTGTTCTGTCCCTCCTCTTGCCTCTCCAAATAGACTGATTTCTGGCAAACAAAGCCCAGCTGCTTCCAATAGTCACTACTTACCCCCTTCCTAAGCTGTTGGGCATAATTCTGGCCATGAATGCATCTTCAGTTTTCACGTTATTTTCCTTCTCCTATCCTCAAACTGGTAACAGCAATACTGTAAGTGCATTAACCACCCATTCTGAAAAGCCTTTAGCCAGAGTTTTTGTCAAAAAACACTGAAAGATACCATATCTAGTTGAAGCTGTAACTGAAGAAGAGAACAAAGTGTGACCTGAATACATAAGTAACTGTCTAGAGTCACCAAATCAGCTTTGTGACTGCTAGGAGCTATCACACACAAAAAGTTCCCCAGGGACCAGTTGCCGTTTGTGGACTCTGCTATGTGGTACTTCGATTACTTACTTTCTTTTACTTAGCTTATGTATTTTTCAATTACTGCTTCACAGTGTTTTATCCTACATTATGCTTTAATCTGTTGCTTAATGCCATGTCTACCTTTGTATCTTTATGCTAATAACTCAAAGAATGAAACCGCTATTTAACTGGAAAAGTCAAAGCTAAAAAAATAAACCAAACAAAAAGTATGCTGAAGTGTTATTCAAAGAAGATAAAATTCATATTTATAACCTTTGCTGGTTTACTGTCTGCTCTCACATCCTACAACTCACTTTAACAGCTGCTGCTCGGTTTCATCTTCACACCTCCATAAACCTCAGAAACAGCAAAATCCACAAGGGCAGATCAGTATGGTCACACGGAATCCTACAGAGATAAATTAAATAGACTGCCCTTTGCAGTAAGTATTCCTTAAAGAGGGGGAAGTGAGAAGTGCTGATGAGTCTTTCCGAGGAAGGTCAAAATTTATTATTCCTCTATTATTCTGGAAGTGTAGGTCATATTTATACTTTGGGTTATTCAGACAGTTTGACACCACACAGATGATCAAGAAGAAATCAGGTAAGTAATTTTGAAAATGAAATTAACAGCAGTCCTATGATGGGAGAAAACAGAGAGTGGTGGTTAGGCTATTTTCACTCAGTCCTGCTTGCAAACCGAATACAATGAAGAAAACAAGTTAGATGTCTGGAGAATCTGGTGACAGAACAGCCACCTAGGGTGAGTCTGACAGCTAAGAGGGAAAGATGGCTAAACTCAGACTAGGAGATAAATTAGGAATAGGTAGATGATAGCTGATACAGAAAAAGATGGAAGGAAGTGGGAAGCCCCTCCTCATACTCCAGGGGCTAACACTTGATGCAAAGCATACAAGATACAGAAGGAAGCTCCCATGGGAAAATACATCTAAAAAAATTCCACCAAATCAGCAAATGAATAAACTGACCAAGAAACAGTGCTGGAAAAGATAACTGGGTCTCTGTGAGCTCACAGCAAGAGGATGAACATGTCCACTAGTGCAGATGTCCCATAACAAGGCACCTCACTTTGCTCTGAAAGACTTAGGACATTAAACAGTCATCAGATAACTATTGGTTCCTACAAGCCTGAAGTGGATTGCTGCTAGCCTGTTCTCTGCAATCTTTCTAGTACCCCGTTTACACAAGAGGTAAATACACTCTATGCAGCTCTGTATGAAAGTCACAAAAACTTCTTGCAAGGTGATTTCTATTTTGACAAACAGTTCAAGAAATGATTTCTTTAGAAACAAGGTATTCAGGCCAGGCAATTGTGCAAATACTGCTTTAAAAAACGTTTAATTTGGTTAAAGAAATTTTCTTTAATTTTTCTGTCTGCATTCATCTATATTATTATAATGTCTTTCTACTTTCTGCAGTGTCCCCATCATCAGATATGCATTTTATTGCTTTGGAGCCTTCCACTTACATGTTCATCCATCACCTCTGGCAAGCACATTGTGTTTAAAAATTGAGAGCTCCTTTTGCGAAATATGTAATTAAGTCTCTGCTGCAAGCTTGTTTGCTGAAAGCCTGCGAAAAGCTCACAAGCTCAAAAATATATTGAGTACATGAAATTGCAGCACTCCAAATAGTATATATCTTACTCCCTTCCCAACTTACTTTCACAAAGGTTTCATTTATAGCACTAGAATTCTTATTTCTAGGAAGTCAGATAAAATAAATGGTGGAATATTTCCAGGCACTGTAGTTCTCAAGTAGGGTATGTCTTGCGACTTATCTAAGGTATCTGTGATCCTGAGTGGTCCTGCAGGCTTCATTTGTCACTGCCAGCATCACAGCAACCTGTCTGGTCTTGTTTTAGGATGTATCTTTTACTGTGAGCAGACTCATCCACTATTAGCCAGAGATAAGCAACTTATTTTTGGTGTGAGATTTTTCTATATTCCCCACAAAAGAAAAAGAAGAAAACTTTTTTTTTAAAAAAAAAAAACACCAACCCTCAAGCTTCAGCTGAACTCACACCACCTCTGCCTGACCCCTCGGTGGTCTTTTTTTTTAGTACACTTATATAGCTATTAAAAGTAGTCAGTGCTGTCCTCTCTAATATCAATACAGGGCGTCTGTTCAGACAAACCCAGGTCTCTTTGTGAGTGTGGTTAGCTGGCCGGTGGCGAGCTTGCACCAGCCTGGGAGGGGTCTATGTAGCCATGCTCCCATTCACAACTTGCATCAGGTATGAAAAGTTATTCAGAGGGATTTAATGATACTGTAATAAGAAAAAAATAAAATGAACACAAAATTATTGCTCAAATAAAAGAACCCAAATTCCACTTGTGAATGGAACATGTATTTTTTGTTTCCTAAGTCCTGAAAAGCTGCAAATAATCAGCCAGCCTGAAGGACAGAGCAACTGCACAGAGGAAGCAAAGAAAAGCTCCTTGCTAAATAAAAAGCTTTACCAACTAATGCTCTTATTTTTTACTCAAATGTGTTTGCAAATACCTAACATTACTGTGGGGTACGGTAAAAAGCAACAATGTAATGATAATTTGAAATCCTTGATACGGAAGAAAGAACCCAAGTGAATTTATGTTTCAGTAGCATAGTGCTTAAGTTGATCTTTCTAAAAGCATCAACCATGAAAGTTAGAAATGTTTCTGTAAAGAGCTTGCATGAACCACAAAAAGAAACATTAATATTGTGCACAGAAGTATTCCACATATGCAACGGTAGGCAAGAAGACTTTAAAAAGTCACTGAGAAGTGATAAAGATGTTGGGGCTTGTGAAGAGAGTAATAACAAGTAAAAGGCGAACTTTAAAATGCCTCCATAGAGGAACATGGGAAAACAGTGAAGCGCACTTCATCGCTAGGACTGAGACTGTTGCTCAGAAACAGTCAGAAGCAGTCTGAAAAAACGAAGCCTGAGTTAGGGCAAAGGTAGACACATGCAGACTTCAAAACCCAAGGCCACTCCCCACCATCTACCTTTGCATCAAAACTAACACCTATTTTAACCTAACTTACACAACAGAAGACTTCCAAGTAAACTGGGGTTTTTGATAACCTTCACCTGCATTATAAAGCTTTGAGATTTGCTTTTATTTCTGTATTAAGCTCAAAACATAAGAAAACCAAGAAGGGAGAAAATTTCCAGTTTAAAACTTAAGCCAATCTATGTAAATTCTGTGCAAGGTGGCTGGAGTTGCAGATATTTAAGGAACATTAAAGCTGCAATGATATTGCAGTCATTTCCTGAAGATTATTTTTACAACACTGACATCAAATTGAGGATAACAGTGGACAATACTATCTATTCCCCCGAACTTCTAATATCCACTGTACTGATTAGCATGAAGCACAGACAGGATTGTCTTGGTGGTAACTTCATTCCTTACACAGTAGAAAAGGATAAAACAACATAAAACTCTTGGCATATGCAAAGTAAGGCCCTGAGCTGTGAATTTACTGGCCAAAAAGAAGTAGTCATGGAATAGTCCTTGTAGCTCACTGCACTTGCTCTAGTAGTTCCTTAACCATTCATAGCTACCACAGTGAAGGTGCTCAGTTTGGTTTCCTGACTATAGATGATGAAATGCCCAGATGGAAAGTAGTTTAATTTTTTCACTGAAGGAGTTGAGACATAGCAAGAAAGGGCTAGGAAGCACCAACAAATCCACTCATCCAGAACTGGTTTTAAAGCTCACCTGATCAATGTTGGTCAAAAGAACCATCAGTCCTTTCCGCAGCAAAAACCTCCATCATCAACTTTACATTTTTGCTTCTTCATAAATAATAACTACTGTAAATAAAAGTTAAATTCTGCATCTATTGTCAGAGAAAAAACTGATAATGTGCTGTTACCTTTGCACAATATATTGTTTGAATATAACACTAGAGTATCCTTCTGAAAATATCCTCATGATAACTGTAAGATGTGCCATGATGAACTTACACAAGCTCTCTCTCATTCACTCCCAAACAGGTGGCCCTCACTTTTAGTTCAACCATTTACACTGCTTGTAACATTTATTTTGGATGCCAGAACACTGGGTTCACATGAAGTTATGAAAGCATAATTTGCTCCTATTTTAAAACCACAATTAATTAATTTCCATAATGCCAACAGGTTTCTACCCTTTTAATTTCTTTCCTACAATTCTGCTTAAATCACACTTCCTAAGAAACCCTTTTAAGACTCATGCAGACCCACCTGTGCACATTTAGGACCACTATGGTGAATGCACAAATTTTCCCTTTTTTGCTTTCATATTTGTCACTGTGCTTTTACTTGGAAGCCCACCTAAAATAGGGGCTTTTCTTTCACAGCAAGAAGGTAATAAGACATCCAGGGCGCTTTGCAGAGGCTAACACTAGCACTCCCCATCCAACATTCAGATACAAATAAAGACAAACTGGCTTTTACTGATGGTTTTTTCCAGCCTTCTGCATCCTTTTTAGTGAAGCAAACCCTGCTGTACCAGAGAAACTGGAAGCTGGTGATCAGCGCCTCTGTGGAGAATGCAAAATAAAGCCCAGGTTCTGCAGGCTGTCCTGAGCTGACTGAATTAACACGAGTCAAACCTAGATGAAACTAACTACCAACATTCGGCCAAATCCACCTTTCCATGTTTCAGCAACGTGCCAGGGAGAGGCACCACCCTTCACTGTACGTGTTTGTGGCTGTATAAGAAAACTTCTTACTGCTTTTACTGCAGATTGCCTCAGTGATAAGCAGTGAATCTGTCATTTCCTTGAAGCCTTTAACTCATTTTTTAAAGAGGTTTACCTCTTTCCCTGCTCTCTCCATTAGCACAAGCGCATGCATCGACTTCTGAACCATCTTCCCCTCCTTCTGCACCACCCTCCCATCTACTTTCTGCTTGGGTTGTATTTGCAAGACACTATAGTCAACACGATGACTGCCCCAAACTCAGCTAAAACACCCAGCAACCAGGAGGGCAAATTTGTACCCTGATTGAAATCATGCTGTAGAAGACAAAAAACAGCTCCTCACCTTTGCTGGGATTAGTTTTAAACAATGGTCTTTTATATACATATATATATATATATATATATA
>JBCJKH010060243.1:0-15243 GCA_039877255.1 Loriculus beryllinus | reverse complement strand
GCACCCTGTGCCAGCGCCTCAGCACCCTCACAGGGAAGAGCTTCTGCCTAAGAGCTCAGCTCAGTCTCCCCTCTGACCGCTTAGAGAAGCTCCTGCGCGCCCGTGAGTAACCGGTACCGTGCCCCTCACCCCGCCTCGGGCACTCACCGTCCGCCTCCCCCAGCGCCACCAGGACCAGAAGCACGATGAGGCCCCGCATGGCTCCGGGAAGCCCCATGGCCACCGCTCCGCGCACTTCCCAGCCCTTCTCGTTCCTCGCCCTTTATAGAGCCGCTGCCGCCGCGTCACCAGTCTCTAGGCAGAGCGGCAGAGGAGAGGTTCCGCAAGCTACTGAACCTGCGCACTGCGGACATCTCCGCTTTCGCTTTCGCTTTTGCCCATGGGCATTGCCCTGGGGCCTGCCCCGGCCTCGGGGTTGGAGGCGTCGAGGGTGATGGTGGCACCGAGCACCAGCCGAGCCCGGGAGCGGAGCTGGACACCTGCGGTCAGCAGCACCCTTGGGAGCCAGCCAAGGCACTGTAGGTGCGCACCCAGCTCCTGCCCCGCACAGCAAGAGGGTAAAACCACTTCGTGCAGATGTTGCAGCCAAGGCTGGTGTGGCATCGACAGCCTGCACCGGCACAGACCCGGCCGTCTTCCCTTCTCAGCCCAGGTTTGTTCTCTTTGCCTGTGCGGGAGCTGTTGTCCAGCAGCTGCAGGGTGACAGATGAACTCTGTCAATCACAACATGACACCAAACACAAGGACGCGAAGGGCAAAGAACCGGGTTTTCTGGTGCCTCCTCCAGAAGCCTAAGCACGCCTCCAGGTGGCCCTGTAACACTGCTCAGAGGAGAGTAGTAAAGCAACATTAAGAAACTAAGGCCAAAACAGTGAAATGAGCCAGTATTAAATGGCACGTAGGTAATTTATACACCTAGAAACTTGTCTGCTTGTGGTCCTGCGGGTCACAGGTTATGTTTAGAGTTGCTGTTTCAAAATGGCAAACAGATCCTGCCTTGCTGCATAAGGATTAGAAATATAAAAAAATTAAGAGAATGGAAAATCTCTACTACTGGGGAGAAAACAGCAACATCAGGGTGCTCCCGAAATTAAATCAATAAAGCATGTAGGGAGAACATCCCCCACCCTAAGACAGAAGGTAAATTGGTAGAGACAAAACCTGCAAAGGCTCCTTATCAATCCTCACCAGACCAGATGAGCTCCTGCTGGGTTTGCTGGCTACCTGACAAGCAGCACTGGCAGCCTCACAACTGCCATTGAGTGTTTTCGGTGTGGGATAAGGTGGTGCAGCTGCCACCAGAGCTTCATCAAGGATGTCAGGGCTCTGGCAGAAATAAGCCCCAGCAGCTGTGTTGGGAGCTGAGCTGAAACTGGACCCACAGACCAATCTGATCTGCTCAGGTGAGCCATTCCCTTGGCTCAGGGAGGGGTAATTACACAAGACTGCAGGACAAGGATCCTTCCTCTGCCCTGGCACCCCTTTGGGATGGGAACCTCTGGAGATGCTGGGACCAGCAACACCCAGCAGACTTTTCCTGTGAAAAGAAGCTGAACCACGAGTTTCTTCCAACTGACGTTTCTAAAAGGCCATGCTGATTTGGTCAGAACACCCAAATGTTCCTCTTTTAAGGCTATTTAGATACAAATATTTAAGCAGTAAGCGAGGCCTGACAACCGAGGCGCTCCCAGCAGCGCGCTGCACTCCCTGGGACACAGCATCTTCACCTTCGTTGCGCTCCCTTCTGCTTTCCAGCCTGCTGCTGTAGATCTCCAAGTCACACCTTCCACCAGACCGGCCTCATCCCTCCTGTTTTGAAGGGCTGTTCCATCACAGGGAGAGACGGCCATCGTCCACCCCGTTAGCGGCCGGTGTTCACGGTTTACTCCCCGGTTCTCGGGTAGGATCCTCGCCGCATCCCTACACACCGCACCTGCGGCGAGCCCAGTTGGCGGGGGGCGGGGATAAACAGAAGGAGGCGTGGCCTAATCGGAGGAGGCGTGTCGAGGCGAGTGCGCAGGCGCGGGACGCGGTTGGGCGCCGCCATGCTGTACGGCAGGTGCAGGCGCGGTGCCGCTCTGGTCCTTAAAAGGCGGTGGCGGGGGCAGCCCTGCCCCGTAGAGGCATGGCGGAGGGCGGCGAGCCCGTTGTGAGTGCCCGCCCCGCCGGGCGCGATGCTCTGTCCTCGGGCTGTCCCGTCCCGCTCCCCCGGCTCGCTCCCCCTCGGCTGCCGCGTCCCCCGGTGCCAGCTCTCCCTGGAGTGGTCGGTGCTGAAGGAGGCGCTGGGCTGGAGGTGCTGGTGGGGTGCCCTTCCCTTCCCTTCCCTCAGGTGCTGCTCCTGTGCCGATAGGAGGGTGTTTGTTCACTCTGGAGCCTAATGGTGTCCTTCAGCACTAAAGCACTGGTGCTGTTCCATGGCGGCATCCCCTGTGGTGGTGGTGGTGTCACCTCCAGGCAGCAGCAGCCCTTGTCCTGGCAGGCTTCAGTGGGCTCCTACCCTGTGCAGAGCCTTCGCTGGTAGTGCAGTGTCTCCTGCTCTTCCCTGTCCAGCTTCGGGGCTGCTGTGAGCTCTGAGGTCTGCCCGGCCCCACCTGTGGTGTGAGGAGTGAGGTTGGGTGCCTCTCACTTTGGGAGCATGTTAGGGTAACCTCTCCCTTAGCAGAGATACTGCTGCTTTTGACTGCAGATCATTGAGGACTACCTGCTGGTGGAAGATGCACCTCTGCTGGAGGAAATGGCTGAGGAGGATGAAGGCCTTGACCTGTACAATGAAATGACTTTTGAGATAGGTAAGATCCCAGGGGTGCCCTTGTGGTAGGGAGACCAGCCAGCACCCAATGAGGTGAGGAAGATGGAGGTGGTGGGGTGAAGAAGGCTCCTGCCTGGTAAGGAGCTGGGTTGGGAGCAGGGACCCTAGTGGGCACTGCCTAGGCTCTCACCCACCCTGATGTGCTCTGCTTACCCTCTCCAAGACCGAGACTCTACTGAAGAGGATGCCTCAAAACTCCCAATGCCTCCAGAGATAAGCCCTGAGCTGGCCAAAGCAGTGGCAGAGGAGATTGAGGCAGGGGAGGAACTGGGGCCCAAAGCAGCTGACGAGCTGGAGGAGCTGGAAGAGCCCCAGGAAGAAGGAGGGATGGAGATGGAGCAGGTTGGCTTTGAGTTGGAGGAGCAGGAAGAACTGGACACTGAGGATCAGGAGGAAGACCAGGAGCCCTGCGAGGAGCCCAGTGACCTGGGAGACCCAGCGGTGATGACAGCTGTGCAGAGCAAACCCACGCTGGAGGTGATGCATGAATGGAGAGGGAGGGGACTCACTGCTCCTCTTCCATCCCCACATCTGGGGTCCCGCCCCATAGAAGGCACCGGGTGTAGCTTGGTCCATGTCCAATGGAAGAACCCCACCAGGGCTGAGCATACGACTTCTTTGCTTGCAGAGCCAGGACTCAGCGGTGCTGGACAGCAGGATCGGTGCTTGCTGGGCAGACTTTGGCAAAGAGGATGTGGTAAAAATGTCCCCTCCCATCCGGTGATGAGGCTGCTCCTCTCCTGTGTCCTCTTCCCCTATGCTGACCACCTCCTTGTCTTCCAGCTGGCCATGGATCCCAAAGTGTGGGGCTCCCATGTTGGCAGCATCCCCCTTCCCCACATGCTGGAGGTGGGTACCTTGGGGAGCAGCTGAGGACCCCCTGGCATCCTGGGATGAGGGTCATGCAGGCAATTTGGGGTGATCAGGGGACCTCTAAAGTCTCGTTGTCAGACTGGAGGTGCACAGATGTGTCTCTTGGGTGCTAAGGTTATGGGCAGAAGTGACCACCTGAAGCAGAATGTGGGTTGGAGATTAAAGATGTTGAGTTTGGGTGTCCCTTGTATTGCAGGCTGCCAGGTTTGGAGCCTGGCTGGTGCATGATCTTGTTCTGGTGAGCTACCCAATGCTGGGGGTGCTAAACTCATCCCAGCTGGGCCCCATTCCCACCTCCTACTGCCTCCTCCCTGCAGGATAAAGCCATTGTCCAGGTCCTGGAGAGGCCTCCACCATCCAGCAGTGTGGCTCTTGACTTCCTTGGCTCCCCAGTGCAGAGGGGCTACGGGGGCTCTCCGCGCCTCAAGCGCCCTGATATAAGGCTGGCATCCCCCGAGTCCTTCCCACAGCGCTTTCTCCGACAGGTAATGGGTTTGGGGGACTCTTGCCCCCCCCCTTTCTCTGCTCTCCCCTCCCCAGAGGTGCAACCTTGAGGACAGATTTGTCCCAGTGATCCCTCCTGTCTCCTGCCCTGCAGCAGCCGCCTCTGGTGCCTCGCTCCCAGCGCTCCCCTCAGCCCTTTGTGCCGCCTCGCAGACCCCCTCTGCTCTTCACTTCCAACCAGGTGATGCAGCAGGCTCTGAGTCATTGTGTGTCCCCTCTGAGGTGGCCCTGGAGCAGAAAGGGGTTGGGGCAGGGTCTCCCAAAGCTCTGCCATCCACAGCAGGCTTTGCAGCTCCTGGGCACCTATCTCTGGTGTCTTGATAGTTGGGAAGGTGAAGCTGCTGGTGTAGTCGTTGCTTCATAGATCTATTTGCCCTGATGTTCCCACAGGACCTGCACTGGGCATGGTGGTGCACTTGGTGTCATGCTGCAGCACTGGGGGTGGACCTGGGGCATGCAATCCCCAGTGATACATGGGTCCCCTCACCTTGCTCACTGTAGTGGTAGCATCCTGGCACAGGTATCACCTTGCCATGGTGCCCCATGCATCCCCTCTGTGCAGGGAGAGGGTGGCCCCTGTATGGTGGGGAGCCAGAAGCCAGCATGGACCCCCCAAACCTCTCCAGGTCTCTTAGAGGAGAAGGCTAGGTCATCTGATCAATTCTCTTTCCCTTTCCAGACCACGGGGTACACATCTCCAACCCCTTTCCAGCCTATGTCACCCAACATCAGCCGCCCACCACGGCCTCTCGCCATGCACTTTGGTCCCATGTCTCCCTCTGTGGACCCTGCTCTCTTCTTCAGTCCATCAACCAGTGGCCAGCTGAACCTCAGGTAATGGGATAGTGTGTGGGGTGCTTGGGTGGGACTGCAGCAGCCCCCCACCATAGCTGGGGGTATTCTCCCTCTCTGGGCATAGCTCTGAGGGTGCTGAGCCCCTGACCCCCGCCTGGTCTCCCCTGCAGTGTGTCCAACCGCCTGACCCAGCTGCACCCACAGCACCAGCGCATCCTGACCCAGCGGCAGCAGAAGAGGTGAGGGGGTCCCTGAGGACCTGTGTGGCAGTGGGGGGGGGCTCTGGGTGGTCACAGCAGGCTGTGGACTTCCCTCTGCTAGCATCTCCTCCAAGAAGCTGTGGTCTCCTAAAGTGGACTCTAATGCTGGGCTGATGACCTCCAAGGAGAAAGACTGGGTCATCAAGGTGGAGATGATCCAGCTGCAGAGCGAGAACATGGATGATGATTACTATTACCAGGTGAGCTCCTGCTGGCAGCACCAGTGGCTTATTCTCCTCAGGGCTGAGGTGGCATCTCTTTAGGGGCGCCAGAGCTTGTGGTGCCGCCCCTCCAGGCTACGCCTGTTGTTACAGATGTACTACCACCGCCTGGAGCACCGGCAGACGGAGGAGGAGCTGCTCGGGGGGCGCAACCGGCAGGAGCCTCCCAAGCTGGTCACGCCGTTCATCCAGAAGGTGGAGACCTACAACTCCGGTGAGGGGCTGCGGGAGCGGTGGGGGCCGGCCGAGGGGCTGCGGGCCGTGGTCTCACCGTGTCCCCTTGCTTCCAGTGGTGCGCATCGCGGGCTCGCTGGGCCAGGTCGCTGTGTCCACCTGCTACAGCCCACGCCGGGCCATCGACGCGGTGCACCATGCCCTGGTGGAGGAGGTAGGTGAGGGGAGGCCGGGCTGGTGGCTGCTCTGGATGCTGCCCTGAGCTTTCCCTAGGCCCTGGAGCAGCTTTTGCAGCAGCTTTAGGAGCTGCTGTGGCCAAGTCTGGGGGTTGCCCCACGTTGTGGAATGGGCACATGGCTGGAGCAGCTGTGGCAGCTTGTCCCCATCAACAGGGGTGGGATGCGGCTCCAGACAGCCAGAGGTGGCTGTGGCCTCCCTGTGGGATTGATTGCTCCATGTCCTGAAGCTGCCTCTGATCCTCAGGGAGCAGCTGGCCCCACGCTCTGTAACTTTTGTGCCTTCCTTTCTCCCCTCCTGAAGGCCACAGGGAGCCACCGTCTTCGGGCACTGCACAAGATCGAGAAGGTGAGTGAGCCATGACTGGAGCTCTTGGACTGTTCTCATCCAAGGAGTTCTACAAGGGGATGTCTACTTGGGAGGGGTCCCAGTTATGAGAAGATGCTCCAAGCTGCCCCCTTACCCTGTACCATTCCTCTAGCTCTTCCTGCAGCTGCTGGAAGTGGAGGAGATGCACCGGAAGATGTCCCTGGCTGCAGAGGAGCAGGAGCAAAAGAGCCAAGAAGCAGAGCGTATCTACCAAGCCTTGAAAATTAGGGCTTGCAGCAGTGAAGAGTGAGTCTGTGCTTTGGGAAGAGGGCACCATGTCCTGGCCCTCACTGGGCTCAGGTGGTCAAGGATGAGTAGTTCTGGGTTATGGGAGCAGTTGGAACTTGACCTCTGTGTGTCACTGTGGCCTGTGCTGACCGTACCTATGAGCTTCATCCTCCATTGGAGCTGATGCTGGTCCTTCTGGATGAACAGAGATGCTACGGGTCCCTTGGGATCTGTGCCAATGGAGCCTTCATCCCCAGGGAGGCAGAGGATGAATTTCTACAACTCCTGTGTGTGCAGAAGGGGAAGAAGCTCATGGCCCGGCTCCTGCCCCACCTGAGTCCGGTGCAAGCGGAGAAGATCCTGCTAACCATCACCCACCACCTGCCCTTCCTCATGAAGAAGGACGTGTTGGACGAGGCAAGCACCTCCATCCAGCAGGGCTGGGGCATCCCAGGCTGTCTCCTTCCCATCTGCTCCCGCTGTAGGGGCACCCTGGGCATTGGGGAGCACATCTTGTTGGGTCCCAGCATGGCCAGGCAGCTGGCAGGGTTGACATGAGGTGGGAACTGTCTTCCTTCCCTGTGGAGGAGGAGGGTCTCTACGAAGGGGGTAAAGCAGCAGTGGTGGTGGTGGTGGCAGTTCTCGGCTGGGGGGAGGTGTGGTGTTGGCCTTTGTGTCCCCCCAGGTGTTGGGATGGGGCTATGGCTGTGCCAGGTCAAAGGGTCTCAGATAGATCCCTGCTCTCCCCTCTGCCCTGTGCAGTCTCTCCCCCTGCTCTACAGCCCGTTGAACAAGGTGGTGGGCAGGATGACCTTCAGCAAACTCATCGAGGTCCTGCAGGAGATGAGCAGGCCCCTGCCCCAGTCCCCTGAGCTCCCCATCACCATGGCCTTGAAGAACCAGGTACGTAGCCCTGAGGCAGGCAGAGCCTTACGTGGTGTCCATGGGGTGCTGCTGCTGCTGCTGGCTGTGACTCCTGGTGCTTCCCTGCAGTTTGGGATCTCCTTGCTCTACTCCCTGCTGAGCCATGGTGAGAGGCTGCTGTCATCCGACACGCCGCTGGAGCTACACAGCGGGGACTTCCAGACGTGGTGAGGGGTGTGTGAGCAGCAGGGCCGGGGCTCCTGATCCCGTGGGGTGCTCACCCCTGTGTTGGTGTTCCTAGGACGGACATGGTGTTCCTGGTCGCCCGGGAGCTGTCACAAGTGCCCAAGGCCTTGCTGGTGGAGCCTCTCTTCTTGCCCAGCAACCTTCTCTCGCTCTTCTGCCGCTACCTGGACAAGCAGACTGTCCACCACCTGGAAGCCAAGATGGAGTGAGTACCACCTGGAACACTGCCTGCCTTTGCTGGGCATCCCCCGGGAGAGGAGGATTGGACAGCATTGGGGCTCACTGCTTTGTTCTCGTGGTGGTGGGGGGAGGAGGACCCTGTTGGGTGCAAGTCTCCAAATCTCCATGGGTCGAGCTGATCCTTGTGGCTTTGTTCCCGCTTCCCTGGGGCAGCGTGAGTGTTGACAACCTGACATTCCGAGCCTATTCTTTCCCTGCAGGTGCTCCCCGCTGCCGTCGGAGGCTGCCATGTTGTGCTGAGTCCTGGGAGCTGGGACGGGAGCCGGGAATGCGATCGGGCAGGGCCCGATGCCAAAGTGAACACTTACCCTGGGGCAGGGCACTGGGTGACCCAGGCACTGGCAGGGCTGGTGCCGACCTGCCCTGGGGCTGGGGAGCACAGCACGGGGATGAGGGTAACCTAATAGTGCCTCACAGCCGGGGGTGGTGGTGGGTGTCGAGGCAGGGGCTGCACAGGGGCGCTGGGAGCACCTGGGTGAGTGACTTGTGCACACTTCAAATAAAAAGGTGATTCATGAGCTCCTCTGGCTCCTGTGGGCAGCTCCTGCTGGGAGCACAGGGATCCTGCAGGCATCCCCTGGGATCTGAGTGTGTGTTAAAGGGGAAGGAGAAGCAGGGAGGGGGTGCACAGTGGATCCAGACAGGATTAAAAGGGGGTGGAGGAGAAAGGCTTAGGGGGGGTCAGAGGATGCATGTGGCTCGGGCCAGAGGGGAATTGAGCCTCCAGGACAAGGAATGGGCTGGAAGGAAAGGGATGTGATGGGGAAGATGGGCTCAGAGTTTGCCCTGAGAGGAAGGGGAAGATACTATACATTCAGGAAGGCACAGATGGGTAGGATATGGGGGATCTTAAACATACATGGGTGGGTGGTAAAGCACCTCTTCTTTCTGAGCACTTGGGCTAATTAGCCTTAAAGGCTTGCAGCCATCCTCATGATCAGAAAGGCTTGTAGAAATTCTCATCCTCAGGATTTGAAGCATCTTCTTTCAGCAACTTTAACTGACCATCACTACCACAGGCTCACCCTCACTTCTGCATCTCAAGCTGAGGGGCTGAATAGGGACAATGTCTGTAGAAATGTCTTTGACTCCTGCCTGGTTCTGTGGTGGGATTTCCCTGATTCTGTGGGATATAGGACACCTATGTTCATCCAGAGGTCTGAACTTGCTACCCAAAGCCTGGTGTGTATTCCAAGGAGGCCTGCACCAGGACGTTGTCTCTGGAAGCTATCCTCTGCCCAAGCTCCAACCCCGTGTAGTTGAGAGAAGGTGAAATTACTCCTTTTAAACCAACATCCTCCAAAGGTCAGGCTAATGGACAGTGGGACTTTGCAGAACACAAGGATGTGTCTGGGAGGGGGAGGGAGGGGTGAGGAGGATTTATCTCTGTTGCTTGTCAGGACAGCTCACATCTCTGTTTCTGAAATGCATGGTAGAGGAGCAGTTGAGATGCCTAAATACAGCTGTGCAGAGATGAGAGATGCTGCAGATGTGATGCGGGGGGAGCTCCTGCCCTTTGTGTTAGAGCTGGTGTGTAGGCTATTGATCCATCTCAAGTGTGTGAGGTCCCACTGGAAGCAGCTCCAGATCATCCTGATAACTTTCCTGCTCATCTTTGTGTCCTACAGCCTCAGCCTTTTCTCTGCCTTCACAATTAGGTTTACCAAAAGCAGGTTCAAAGCCTCCTCCACTTGCTCCTCATGCTTTATTGTTGGGAAGTTGATCTTTGGGCCACCTGTGTCCATCCCTACACATCCCCATCCATTCACTTCAAACAGAGTCATGGGGGGGGGGGGGGTTGGCATCGGTTTCAAACCCAGTGAGGCACTTTGGGAGCATCCCTGTGCAGTGACCCACCTGCAAGGGAAAGAGTGGACCTTGGCACTGCGAGCCCAGAGGTGATTTCGGATTGCAGGGCACTTGCAACTGCCCACTGATGTGGGGGAAGAGACGAGGACATCCGCGCATCCTTCGAGATAAGGATAGGGACGTGTCATGTTTTCCATCCGTAGCAGAGTGTGGACCCAGCGTGGCTGCTCCTCGCCTGAGAGCCGTGTGGACTGAGGAAGAAAGCACAACACGGATGTAATCGCGTGCAGAACCAGATGCTCCATTTGAAGGCTCGGGGGTCTCTCATGGACTGCAGGAAACGGCTCTGACAAAAGAAGGAAAATCTCCCGTGTCCGGGATCTGCAACGGGGTTTTCTCCCGAAGCCGATGGAGCCCGGGGTCCCTGCCCGGCTCCTCTGGCGCTGCCCCAGCCCTATGGCGTGGGGTGACCCCGCACCGTGCGTGCCCCAGGGGCAGCCGCTGTCTTTGGGTGCCCGGGGCTCATCCTGTGCCGCTGTGAAGAGCGCTTTGGCCTTGCACAAGGTTCGTAACTGGGTGCTCCGGGGAGGAACCGGCGGCGCTGCCTCCCCTGAGCCGCTCCCCACAGCCCCCGAGCCGCCCCTGTCCGTGTGCGGAGGGGACCGCGGGGAAGGTGGCGGGGGCACGGGGAGGCCGTGGAACACGGGCTGGGCCATCCCGGGCAGCAGGGCGGCGGGGTGAGGGCCGAGGGGCGGCGGGGGCACGGGGGGACCGCGGCTGCAGCGCACCGCGGCCGTGGCCCCGGGGCTGGGCTCGCCCACTGCCCCCGGGAGGGGACAGGGACACGCGCTCCCCCCTGCCGGCGGAATGGTGCGCGCCCGCGCCGCGCTCGTGGCCGTTTCCATGGGGACGCCGCGACGCCTGCCAGCGGAGGAACTCGGCGGCGCTCATTGGCTCCCGCTGGCGGGGGAGGGCGGGGCGGGAGGAGGCACGGCCCAATGCGAAGGCCGTCTTCCCCCCTCGCCCCGCCCCAGTGGGTTAAGGCGGCGGCCGTGACTTCCGGCGCGGCGGTCGCAGGCGGAAGCGGCGGCTCGGACATGGCGTCGGGCGGCTCCCGCTCCCCGTCCCCAGCCGGACGCGTGCCCCCGCCCTTCCCCGAGCCCCGCGGCTCCAGCGGCGGTGATGGCGGCGGGGCGGGGGCGGCCGACAGCGACTCGGAGGGAGAGGACATCTTCACCGGCACCGTGAGTGCGGGCGGGGGGAACGGGGGCGCCTGTGACGGGGAGGCTCCGGCGCCGGGCCCTGCAGGGCTGCCGGGGGCCTGCAGCGGCGGCGAGCGGGCCGCTGGGCTTGGTTAAAAGACGGAGAAAGCTCTGCGAACCTCCCCGCAGTGAAAGGGGGCGGCGTCGGGGTCTGTGGGTTCTCGTTCCCGACGGCAGACCCGGATCCTGGCCCTGGGTCACTGTCGAGGGAATGCCTCGGGGTCGTAGGGGGCTGTGGGGCTGCTAAAGGGCTCCCGCCGGGCCGCTCCGCGCTTCCCCCCGTTATAAACCGCTTACAACGTGCCTGTCCTGCAGAGCCCAAGTGCCCCGAAGGAGCCCCTCAGGGTCAGGATGTCCCTGCACGGCACGGCGCTTCTCGGTACCCACCTAGGTCAGGGTTGAGTGACTCCCAAGCGGGCTGCCTCGCTGGTGTTACGCTGTCAGCTGCAGCTCAGGAGCTTTGCTGGGCACTTTGTGAGGCTGCGCAGCCCCGTCTGCCTTGCCCTGGAATCAGTTCTTGGCCCCTCAACATTCAGAGGGTGCCGGTGTGGCTGATGTGGTGTTTGCTGCCCTCAGTTTGGTTTTGGGTGATGAACCCCTCCCTGCAGTGAGGGTGAGGGGACTGGGGGCTTTTCTGACGTCCCTTGCTTGTGGTGAAGAGGCTCGTCAGTACCTTGGTGACCTCCCTTGCCTTGTGCTGGCACAGCTGAGATTCCAGGAAGGGCTGGTGGTACTTGTTCAGTGAAGCAGATTGCTGCGTTGTATGAATTCCCTGCTGAAGGTGTGTATGGGGAAAGGTTTCAGCACCTTTTTTTCCTATTGCCTCCTGTGCACGAATCCACGTTGTTGAATGCTGTTGGCATTAACCCGTGCCAGCTACGCCAGCATTTGCTCCAGTCAGTGACCAGCAGACAGGAGGGGATTTCAGGCCCTGGCTGGTGCTTTCCCAAGCTGAATCCCTCCCCAGCCAGCTGCTCTGCAGGCTGAGGCAGGTCACGTCCCCTCTGAGGGCTGATGCTGAGCCCAGGTTCTGTCCAGCCCGCTCCTGCCAGCAGGGCCTGAGGTGATGCTCTGGCAGGAAGCTCTCCAGACACCTGCCCGGTGCTGCTCTGGTGCCCTGAGCTGTGCTCACACAGGAGCAGGGCACAAGGCAGGTGTGGGGAGGTGTGGGTAGATTCTGCCCTGTGTGAGCTTGAGAGGATAAAGCTGTTGTTGGGACTTGGTCTGGGCAAAGCAAAGCAGCAGTGAAAATACCATGGAATAAGTGCAGCCCTGGTGTTGCAAGGGAAAGATGCTGCTATGTCTGGCTGGTGTGGTCTTGAACTTCTCAGGATCTTTCTTTGTTGAAGACCTGGAAGATGTAATAGGTCTTGCTGCTTTGCATTCCCTGCAGATGAGTGCCAGCTGCCATGGGCTTTCATGCAAATAAAGCATTCCTCTGCTGAAGCTGGAGTCTGTTGAGCTAAAGCAGCTTATCTGGTGTTTAGTATTGTTGAAGCAACTGTTATAACTTAGACTTGGCTCTCCGGAGCGACCTGGTGGCTTTGCTTGTCTGTCTGTCCTTGAGCATTAGCAAAACACTGTGGGAAGCAGGGGGCTGGTGAGGCCCATCCACCCCGCTGGCAGTGTCCAGGTGGCTTGGCAGCGTTAGCCCTTGTACAGTAGCCAACAGAGAGGTGTTTGGGTCAGGCACAAGTGCTGAGCTGGACCTCATCTGTCTGTTGATGAAGGTTGGATCCATGTGGGACCAGAGCCTTCTCCAGGGATGCCCTCAAGGGTCAGCTCCCCGAGCCCTGTGGTGTAAGCATCGGGCTGTTGCTGCAGTACCTAGTGAATTTCTGCCTGCACATGTGGTGGCTGGGGTGTGCTACATCAGCCCTTGGGGATGATGGGGGGAGTGTTGTGGGCTGAGCTGGAAGGGGCTGTGGCTCTTCTGTAGTGGCAGATGGACAAGTAGGAGCATTGTGGTGCGTTCATAGGCCTAGGAGCTTAATTTAAGGCGAGCTGAGAAGCTGTCATGGTAGAAAAGCAGATAGCTTGTGTCTGCATGTGGGAGCTGCGGAGTCATTAGGGAAACTTCAGAGCCTGCCCTGCCTTGTCCATGTGGATAGGGGGCTTTTTTTACCAGCTTGAAGAGCTGTAGAAGCGGAGGATCTGAATGAGACCTACAGATGTCCCTAATGTAGGTCACTGGTGGTAGTAGCTCTCTTGTTGGCTTGGCCACTGACTAGAAGAGGTCCCTGTGGTGGCACCACTCTTATTGGCTTGGGTGCTGTGAAGGTGCCCGGGGAAGGGTCCGGGTGCTGTGTTTGACATGGGTGTCTCTGCTCCCCACTTTCTGTCACTAGCAGATGTAGCTCATGTCCCAGCTTTCTTCTCCAGGAAAATACCCTAAAATATAGGAGCACTCACCATCTAATGTCACTGGTGTTTTATGTACTCAAAAGACTCAAGCCCACTGCTTTATTAGTTCAGGAGTAGTGGGAACTGATGCTTCCTTGCAGAAGGAAGTGCCAAAGGAGCCTGTTGGTTTGGAGTCACTGCTGATAGTGCTCCATTTACTGGCTGTCAAAGACCTGCTCTGTTCTCTGCAGAGACATTTGAGAACAGCTCTTGCTGCCTGGTTCTTGCTCATCTGCCTCCAAACTGAGGGAGGATTTGTGATGCTGGCTGCTTGCTGCAGAAATAGCTCTACCTTCTGGTGTGGTGGACTGGTTGGTGTGCAGGCTTTTGAGTGGAGTTTCGCCTTGTTCCCATGCCTGCTGCCAGTAGCCAGGATGCCCCCCCCCAGTGAAGCAATGTGCCAAGGGGCTGTTTGCTGTGGCAGGATCAGCTGTGTGGTAAGTCCCGGCCCTGGGCCTCAGGGCTGGCTTGTCCTGGCCAGGCTGTACAAGGGGAGCATGAGCCATGGATTGCAAAGTGTGATGTGCAAGACTTGGTTGCAAAATACAGAGAGCCATGGCCGGCTTTGGTCCAGCTGTGAGTGGTGCTGTAGGAAATGTTCTGGCTCCATGAAGCCAGCTTCATGATGCCAGGGCAGTGGAGTACGTGAGCCCCCCTGGACTGCATGGAAGGTGGCTGCTCCGTTAAAGTAGGCTGGAGCCAGCCCTCTGGGGAAGGGCAGCTCTGCTCTGCTCATGGTAGTGGTTGAGCTGCCACACAAGTTAAGCTGCTCACAATGCTCCTGTCGTCCCTGGTGTCTTGCCGTTGGCTCTGCTGCCAGTGACTGATAGCTTGGCTTTCCCAAGGGAAGGGATCTCCTGCTGGCAGTATGCTCTGCTCACCGTGGTTTAGCTCAGAGGCTCCTTAGTGCTGCCCACCTGCCTTGATGTGGCATTAGTGCTGCTGTGCACATCACTGCCTGCAAGTGGCATGGCCGGGTGTGTTGTGGGTGTTCTGAACAGGAGCACTCTGGTGTACTCAGCTCCCTGCTCCCCCTGACATCTGTAGCAGAAGGACTGGGGCTGTGGCTCTCTGCCCGTGGGCTGGCACGTCCCAGTGACCTGCTGGCTGCTCCTGCTCTGCTCAGCATCAGGGGGAAAGCTGGCTCTGAAGTTTGATGTGACACTTCGCATCCTTAATGTCAGGGATGCCTCAGTGCAGCCTTGCTGGCAGAGAGCATGGGTGGAAGGGAAGCAGTCTGTGATGTCCTCTCACTCTGCTCACTCAGTAGTGACCCTGTGTGGCAGTGGCTAGGAAGGTGAGCTGTTTGCTCCTCCAGCCTCCATTCCTCAGCGTAAACAGCCTCCTGTCTATGTGCTTTTAATTCTCTTCCAGAGCAAGCCCACGGCTCCGAAAAGGGAATCTCTTCTCCCTGTGAGCAGCGCTTCCAAAGAGAATGGGGTTCGTGTAGAACAAGATGATCAGGACTTGTTTGCAGGTGAGTCTGTATCTACTGGGTGTTTGATGGGGCTTTCTGAACTGTAAACCTGCAGCGATCTGCTTTTAAGTCTGGTATGCGGGTCATGGATATTTCTGGGCTATCTCAGGTCCTTATCTCTAGCTGGTGTTCCAGTCTGCTCTGGAAGCATTGAGCTCTGGTGGTACTTTTGGGAAGGTCGGAGTAGCCTTTTCCAGGTCTCTGGCATAATCATGCAGCTGGATTAACTGTTTTGAAACTGAAGAGGATTGAAAATGGGGTTTGATTTAGTTTTGTTACCTAAGCTGTAAGGTGGTGAGTGTCTGTCAGAGTTAAAAGGCTTTTGTTCTCTACCTTCTGAAGGGGCCTATAGGGATGCTGGGGAGGGACTGTTCGTTAGGGACTGTAGTGACAGAACAAGGGGTAACGGGTTCAAACTTAAACAGGGGAGGTTTAGATTGGATATAAGGAAGAAATTCTTTACTGTGAGGGT
>JBCJKH010060242.1:0-10272 GCA_039877255.1 Loriculus beryllinus | reverse complement strand
ACTGGGGGGTGGGGGGGGGGGGACACAGGTTGCCTGCAGGACCTCACGGCTCCATCACCCCAATGCTTTCTTCTCCCCCCCCCCACCCCGCTGCAGTGTGTTGGACCACTGGAAGAGAAGATCGAATGCATGGGAGACCCTGACGAGGCCAAGCTGGAGTTTGGAGAGTACTGGGACATGATGGGGGATGCAGCCAAGGGCTGCCGGAGGAAGTAGAAGGGCGGTCGGGGGGACGGGAAGGCGCCCGAGGCCTCAGGCTCTGCACCGTAGACGCGCGAGAGGCTGCTGGTCCCGGTGGGATGCGCCTGGGGATGCAGAGCGCTGCTCCTGCCGGGGCTCATCTCCTCCCCGCATCCCTACCCGGGGCAGAGGGATCCCCCTCCCCGGCTCCATTCCTGCCCTCTCCTTCCCGTCAGGACACCTCCCTTCCCATCCCCAGCAAGGGTGTGGTAAAGGGGGTTCCTGGCTCCAGCTCTGGAGCCGCCTTTCTCCGTCCTTCGCTCCAGAGCCTTTATCCCAGGGGTTATCCCACCTCCGGCCCTCAAAAGCCTCCGGTTGCAGGTCCCCCAGCCCCGGAGCATCGCAGCGAGAAGGACTCGGCTCCTTTCCCCCTCGAAGCCCTTGGATGTTTGGGCTCGTCCCCTTGCCACTGACGGGACCCCCTGTGCCTTGTCCTTCCGGGGTATCCCAGGCTCCGGGGCCAGCACCAGTGTCTCCATGCCCGGCCTGGGTGTTATTCCCTGCTCTTCTCGCAGGGCAGGGACCGTGGTGCCTTACACCCGGCCAGGTTTTGGGGGTGTTAAACCAGGGGGTACAGTGGTGCTCCCCCATTTGCCCCTCTCCAGGGATGCTGGCCCCTGGCTGGGCTCGGGGCTGGGATGGTGGCGGGTTGTTACCAGCTTGCAACCAGTTTTGTATAAATTAATAAAGGAAAACACTGGAAAATCTCAGCCAGGATGGGGTGATGTTGTTTGTCCTTGGTGGGAGAGGGAAAGTGGGGGGAAAGGAGGGATGGGGCTGCAGCCACCATGGCTTTGAGCATCACTTGCTGCTGGGCTGCAGAGCCCCCCTGGCCCCGGTGCTGAGCTTAGGGTACGGGGGATGCAGCAGGGGTAGAAGGGATGCTGTGGGGTACAAGGGATGCTGTGGGGTTACAAGGGATGCTGTGAGGTTACAAGGGATGCTGTGGAGGTGCAAGGGATGCTGTGGAGGTGCAAGGGATGCTGCAGGGTACAAGGGATACTGCAGGGGTAGAAGGGATGCTGCAGGGTACAAGGGATGCTATGGGGTACAAGGGATGCTATGGGGTACAAGGGATGCTGCAAGGGTACAAGAGATGCTGTGGGGTACAAGGGATGTTGTGGGGTACAAGGGATGCTGCAGGGTATAAGGAATGCTGCGGGGTAGAAGGGATGCTGTGGGTGAGCACGGTCCTGGGGGTATGCAGGTTGCTGGAATGGTTCTTGACTCCTGGGGCGGCTCCTGCTCATTGGTCCCCATTTGAGGCCACACCACAAGCAGAGCCAGGGTGGTGTGTGCGGACCGGGCACCCCCAAAGCTTGGGGCATGGGCTTAGAAGGAGCTGTGGAGCCAGCGGCAGGATCCCCTCCATGTCACAGGATGTGGGATTTTGCTGCCACTGCAGCACATTGGAAAGCAGGGAATACCACAAAGTGGTGGCTCACTGGATGGGGCTGAGTGCATTGGAGGGCCAAAAAATGGGCTAGAAAGGATGCAGAGTGCTTTGAGTTATCCCCCTTTTCCCTCTTTCACTGCGCCATTCCTGTGTCCTGGAGGAGCCTGTGGGCATCTCCATGGGACGGAGACCCCTGAAACAGAGCTGGTGGAGGGACCTCAGCAGCATCGGTGCTGCAGGGACAAGCCCAAAGGTGAACAAACCCAACCCAAACGTGATAGGACTCGAGGCAGGGCCATGGTGGCCGCAGCGCCGACATCGCGGCTCGGCCGTGGCTGCCCTGTGTCTCCTCTCACCTTGGGCTGGATTTCACAACGGGAATGACTATTTATTGTCCCTGCCTTGGCAACATATCCATGGAAATGAAGCCGAGAGGTGTGGTGTGTGCTTAATGAGGCAGGAAATGTGTCAAATGGTTGGGGTGATGATGGGGGGAAAAGGGGAGCTGAGGCTCTGGGATCTTCTTCCCAGCACCAGGCTGGGAACGTGCCATGGGACTCCTGGCTCCTATTTGTGGTTGGGAGACCGGCTCCTCGGCATGGAGCTCGGGAATTCCTGCAGCATGAGGCAGCCTTGATAAGGATCTGTTGTAGATGGAAAGCCCTTGGAGGTGGGAGGAACAGCTCAGACCAAGGTGGTCGGTGCCCCTTGGGGAGCCAGCGTTGACCATGCAGGCAACACCGCGTAATGCATTGTCCATGCGTTGAGCACCATCACGGTGGTCACCAAAGACCCCCAGATCTGGGTCTCATTGTCACTCCTTTCCCATGGAGCAGCGCTCGTCCATGAGACACCAAAGTGTTCCCGAGCCTTCAGACCTGAAGCTGGTGGGCACCAACGGGGAGCCCCAGCCCCATTGGGAAGTGCCTTGTGATGGCTCCGGATGGGACGTGGCTGCTGCGAGCGCACGCACACGCCCTGGATGCCTTGTAAAAATAAGGGCCTGGATGTGGTTGTGACATCTGCCAGGCCCAGGAGGATAATGAAAGGCCGTGATTCAGAGGTGAGCTGTTTGCCTGCAGGGTCCGGGAGGGATTCCCACCCTCTTGGGATGTTGCATCAACGATACGAGAGCATCTCGGTCGAGAGCCGGTTGCTTCCTCCCAACCGAGATTAGGAGGAAGCCAGTGGAGAGCCTCTGGGATGACACATCTGGGGTGTCCCTAAAGGTCCTCCGAATAGGTAGCTCCTGCCCGGAATAGATCACCTCCTCCTGTGCATCCTTAAATAGGCAGCTCCCAATAACGCCCCTATCTCATCTTGGCATCAAATCACTGCGCCATGGCTCTGGTAGACGTACAAGGGTACAATTTGCTGGGACAATTAATTATGGAAGTGACTACACAAACACAGCTACCAGTTGGGAAGAGCTTTAAGCTGGCCCAGTGCACCTAGGGATGGATAAGAGCTGGAGAAAACCCTTTTTGAAGCTGGCGCTGATGCTTCCAGCACCCCAAACACCAGCCCCTTGCACCCTGGAGAACAAGTGGTTTTGGTTCAAATAAATGATGTCTTCACCTTGTGAGGCAGCTCCTGTCCCACACCAGACCCATAGCGGGTGGTTTGGAGTAGGATGGGTGATGGGGATGCACCAGGGGATGGAGGAGCTGGGCTTTAGAGCGGTGGGTGGCTGGATGGGAGCCCACCACCCCTTCTGGATAATGGGGTCTTTTGGGGTGGTCCCCAAACGCCTTCCATCGCCCCCCTTCCGTGCATGGGAAGGAGCCGGAGCCGGGTGCTGCTGCACGTCCCTGCTCGCACCGACCCGTCGGGGTGTTGCAATCGCACGGAGCCATTTCCCAGGTGAGCTCCAGCTTGGGAACGCCCCGGGAACGTCAGGAAGGGGTGGGAGCCTCTTTAAAAGCCCTGCTGGGCCCCATGCTATGGGTTCAAGGTGAGCAGAGAGCGGGTGCCATCGGCTCCCATTGACCGTGCCGCCGGAGCGGGGACAGACGGACACAGCTGGACACAGAGGGACCCACGCGGGCTCTGAGGTGGGGATCAGGAACTCAACATCGGGATACAAGGGTGGGAATGTTCAACCAGGGACGTGCTGGTGCATGGCGGGTGCTGGAATCCCCTTGAGCCCTTCGGCAGCTCCCAGTGCGTGGGGCCGGGATGGAGGGGACTCGATGGGTGCAGGGGGAGCATCAAGGGGGTGCGTGGTCCAGCGTGAGGCTCTGCAGCTTCCATTGAGCTCTGCTGCCTATGGAGAGGCAGCACATGGGGGGGACCAGGGGGGTCTGGCCCCTGGAATAGGGATATTTGCCTCCTGCTTTGGGCACTGGTGAGAGCGTAAGGAAGAAGAGGGAGAGGTGAAGGAAGATAAGGGACCATGGGCAGCCTTGTCCCCTTTCCCCGTGGGGACAATGTCCCCATGCCCCAGCCTGGCCTCGGGGGCTCGTGGTGGGGCCGGGATGCAGGCAATGGCTGGAGCTGTGAGTCAGCACTGAAGCAGCAGCCACGATGCCCCGAGGATGGGCTGGATGCTGGTGGCTGGGGAGCGGTGATACCAGCGTGGGGTCTGCACCCATTGGGTGCAGGGGGTGGGTGCTAGCACCCAGGGTGCTGCTGCTGAGCTTTTGTTGGCTATTAATGGCCTGGAACGAGGACGGGTCGGGGCTGGAGGTCTCCTATGAGCGACTCCAGCTCCCAGTACCCTGCAAGCTGGGGATGGTCCTGCAGGACACAGGCACAGCAAAGGCTTCTATGGGAGCAAGGATGGCTTGGGAGGGCACCCAGCCGTGCCAAGGGATGCAGGGATGAGCATGAGCCTCGTGTCTCCTGTGACTACCCCGAGGTGCCGACGTCTCCGGCCTGGAACTGGATTGGGAAGGATCAGTGCAAAGAGAGAAGGGACCCGAGGCAAGTCTGGGGCACGGGGCAGGTCCTGCCTGCTTCCAGGATGGAGACACCCTCCTGGATGATGCCCCAGAGTAGGGAACGTGCTGGGTCACTCTTTTGTGCTGCCCCATTGGCTTTCTCCACTGCTGCAATGGTGGCCATGGGCTGGTGTAGATCAGCATGGATATTGAAAAGACTGGGAACAACATTCCCAGCTCAGCCCATTCCCTGCCATCGGCAGGGCAGGAAAGAGCCAAGGCCGGACAAGGTGACGCAGTTTCCGTCCCTGCTCGTATCCTGGGCAGGATGCGGCCGCCGGATCCTGTGACAAGGCCCATCCTGTTGGGTCCATCCATAGGAACGAGCTTGGATCCCACCGGGAAGAGACAAAGGGGACCCGGGACATCGAGCAGAGAGGCAGGATTGGAGCCGGGTTATGGGGATGCTGTTGGCTGGGGGGGCTCGGGCAGATCCAGACCTGCCTTGGGCAGGGTGTTCCCGGTGCGGTGAAGCAAGAGGAGGGCTGGCCGGTAATTCCTGCCCTCATCCCATCGCACGGCTCCTCCCTATGGAGCCCTGGGAAGCCGCGGCCCCGCGGAGCCCCGGTGCCGTGATGGCTGCCCCGACCCACACATGGAGGCGGTCGCCCCGAGGGGCAGGAAGGGCTGATGGTGTGGGGCGGGGGGCACGGAGCAGCGCCTGCGCATGGGCACTGCTGCCTCTATGGAGCCGTTCCATAGAGGCTGGGGTTTGCCTGCGATGGGGCTTGCGGTGACCCCCATGGAGGGAATGGGTTGGGTTGGAAGGGAGCTTAAAGCTCATCCAGCTCCATGGGCAGGGACCCCTTCCACTGGAGATGGGGATGGGGCAACCAAACCATCTCCGTTCAACCCATCCCAGTGTCCCACCGCCCTCACAGGGAAGAGCATCCTAAGATCCCATCTCAGTCTCCCCTCTCCAGGTTCAAGGCATTCCCTTTGTCCTGTCCCTCCATCCCATTGTCCCAAGCCCCTCTCCAGTTTTCCGGCACTGGAGCTGCTCTCAGGTCTCCCCTTCAGGAGCCTTCTCTTCCCCAACCCAGCTCCCTCACCCTGGCTCCAGAGCAGCCTCCTTCTCCTCTGCCCCCCCTCTATGATGGGCACACGGAGGCTCCCACCTCCCCATCCCTGACCCCTTACCCCCTCCTCAGGCAGCCATGGCCGAGTGCACGGAGCTGGAATGGGCCGTCCAGGTGCTGGTGAACAACTTTGACAAGTACTCGAGCCGCCGCTGCTGCTGCAAGAAGCCGCGGCGCATCAGCAAGAAGGATTTCCGCAAGATGCTGAGCTGCGAGCTCAACCACATGCTCACGGTGAGCGCGGGTTCATGGGGTGTCCGTGTCCCCCCCGCACCCCCTTGGTCCCGCTGGGAGCCCTCTCCGTGTCTTTTCCCCTTCAGGACACCGGGAATCGCCGGGCGGCCGATAAACTCATCTGTGACCTGGATGAGAACAAGGACGGGCGCATCAGCTTCGAGGAGTACTGGACCTTGATAGGCGGCATCGCCAGCCCCATCGCCCAGATCATCCGTCAGCAGGAGCAGAGCGTCAAGCACACCAAGTAGCGGCTCCAGCCGAGCCCCAGCATCACCTCCTGCTCCTCCATCGCTCCCTGCTTCTCCCCCAATCCCATTGCTAAGCCCTGCCCCGAACCCCAGCTCCCCCCGGGGCACCCTGGTCTCCCAGAGCCATGCCAGGGTGTGATGGGGTGGGAAGACCCTAGGGTGGGAGTTGGGGGGTGCGAGGCCATGGCAGCTTCAGGGGGGCCCTGGGCCGTGCTATCCCTGCCTTCATCCTCACCTGCAAGCCCTCGTTGGGCAAGAGGCAACGGGCTGGGCTTCTCCTCATCCGGGACATGAGTTCTGCCTGTTCTCAGCCCTCCGGGGCACAAAGCCCATCACAACCCGGACCCCTTCCAAAGCGATGGGGTCTTTCTATGGGATGAAGGGTGCCTTTCCCCTTGCCCAAGCTGGTGAAGGCTCTGCCCTGCTGGTGTCCTTCAGGCTCGGGGAGCGGCGCGGTCCCATCCGGCCGGCACCACCCGGGGTTATTTATTGCAGCAATAAAGAACGGAGGAGCAGCGGGTGATGCTGAGGCTCTGCTTTCCCTCCATGGGCTATGGGGACACGTGTGGGGCCGAGGGAGGGGTCTGCCCTGTCCCCATAGCCCCCGAGCCACCACAAGGTGTCAGCAGACACCGCGGTCTCCCAGCCCCATAGCACCCAAACCCATTGCCTGCGGCGCTGGGCGCGGATGCTGCTGCCCCACACCATGGGGGGAGCCTCTTCATGTCCCCATTGAGGGATCCAGCCGGACGCTACAGCCCCGCATCCGTCCGCTGCCTGCCCCACATCCATGGGGTGCTTTGCGGATGCATCTGGGTACAGAGATCTCCGGGATGGGAAAGGCCCCGTGGCCCGGCTTGTGCCGGGATATCCCGGTGGGAAGCGCGCTGCGGTGGATCCCTGGGATGTCCCCGTCGCTGGCACCAGCCCTGACGCCTGCTGGGGATTTTCCACTGGGATCGGACTCATCCCTGGGTCTGTGAGAAGGGAATCGGCCCCCCATGAGCCCCATTCCCATGGCAGCCCCTTGGAGCTGGGATCCCCTTCCAGCCATTCCCGCTCCGCTTCCCACCCGAAGCAGGAGCATCGCTGGTTCCTGCAGCACCGAGGGTCCAGGGCAGACCGGGGGTGTTCCCATGGGATGCGGTGATGGGCAGGGCTGCGGCTGAGTCATGGAGCAGGAATCCCGCTGGGCGAGGGCAGGGCTGGTGACTCACAGGCTGGTTATGGGGCTGAGCGGGGTTAGGCTGCACCCACTGCTCACACGGGATCCCAGGGATTCGGGATAGACCCTCAGGGTGAGGGGCAAACAGCTCCCAACTCCTCATTCCTGGCTGCAGACTGGCATGGAAACAGCTCAGGCTGTGCCACATCCCTTTCCTTGTGCAGGATTCGGGCATCCGGGCTGGGATCTGAGCAGCCCCCGTGTCCATGCGGGTTGGTTATTCCCTCAGGAGCGTTATTCCCGCTGTTTGGAGCAAGCAGGAGGGGATGTGTGTGTCAGGGACAGGGTTGCACGGGCACGGGGTGCGTTGTGTGCCTGTCCACTGGCGAAGGTTTGGGGGGCAAGGAAGGGCTCTGGACCTGAAGCTGCTCCCCCCCCATTTGCTGAACCCCCCCATTGAGGTTGGGGCCATGGCCATGGAGCAGCATCCCTGACTCCTCTGCTGCCCTGTGCCAGGAACAAGTGGATGAAGGACCTGGAGGACAAGGAAAACACGGTGGAAGTCAAGGAGCCGTGGTCCTTCTGGGCTGCTTTATCATGCTCTACATTGACTTCTACGCTGAAGCCAGGCAGCATCGAGCCCTATGGCTTGAATAAAGCAACTCTCGCCTCCCCAAACCCTTGTGGAACGTGTTAAGTTGCATTGGGGGGTGCTTGGGACCATCTGTCTCGGAAAGGGACCCCTCGGTGTGGGGGACGGTGCAGTGATCATAGAACCATGGAATGGGGTGGGTTGGAAGGGAGCTTGAAGCTCATCCAGTTTCAACCCAGTGGAAGGGACCCCTTCTGACAGAGCAGGATGCTCCAAGCCCCATCCAACCCAGCCTTGAGCACTGCCAGGGATGGGGCAGCCACAGTTTCTCTCTTCAACCCATTCCAGTGTCCCACCACCCTCACAGGGAAGAACTTCCTTAGATCCAACCTGAACATCCCCTGTTCCTGTTTCAACCCGTTCCCCCTTGTCCTATCACTACAAGGGTTGGGCTGAAGAGCCCCAAGGGATGCCCCATCCCTTCATTTGTGCCTTCATCCCCCGCCTCCCTCAGCAGCACCCAAACCCATCCACCTCTTCCTAATGGGATCACTCGGCTCGGTAGGCAAAAATGAGGTGTGGATGAGAGCACCTGCATGGAACAGCCTGGAGGCAAGAGGGCTCCATGGGCTGTGCCCCCAGAGCTGGGCTATAAAAGCCCATCAAGCCCCGACTGCAGCACCCTGACTCCTCATCGCTGCCTGGTCCCTGGTGAGTCCCTGCTCCCCTTCCTCATCACCCCTTGTTGCTGCCCCTCTGCAGCATCCTGGCTTAGGGCAGGGTGTTGGGAATTGGACCCATCCCCATCCTGACCTTGGTGACTCTCTGCTCCCTTTCCTCATCCATCATCCCTTATAGCTGCCCCTCTGCAGCATCCTGGCTTAGGCATCATTAGCATCAGGGTGCTGGGAACTGGACCCATCCCCATCCTGACCCTGGTGATTCTCTGCTCCCCTTCCTCATCCCGCACCCCTTGTCGCTGCCCCTCTGCAGCATCCTGGCTTAGGCATCATTAGCATCAGGGTGCTGGGAACTGGATCCATCCCCATCCTGACCAGGTCCCCGGTGCTCTGCCCTGCAGGCACACAGGAGGCTGGCGATGGCGTGTCCCCTGGAGCAGGCTCTGGCCGTGATGGTCACCACCTTCCACAAGTACTCGGGCAAGGAAGGGGACAAGTACAAGCTCAGCAAGCAGGAGCTCAAGGAGCTGCTCAACAAGGAGCTGCCCGTCTTTGGGAGCGTAAGTGTGGGGTCGCAGCCCTTGGCTGTAGGGGCTGTAGGGGTGGGAGCAAACCAGCCTTGGGTCTTTCCATGGGTCACACTGACCTCTGCATCCCTGCCCAGGGGTTGCAGCCTATGTGGAATCATGGAATGGTTTGGATGGGAAGAGATCTTAAAGCTTCGGCTAGAGGAGGTTGCTTCAAGCCCCATCCAACCTGGCCTTGAACACTGCCAGGGATGGGGCAGCTTCTCCATCCTCTCATTCCAGCTCTCTATCACCCTCATAGGGAAGAGCTGCCCAGATCCCCTCTTAACTTCCCCTCTCAGTTTAAAGTCATTCCCCCTTTTCCTGTCCCTGTATGTCACAAAGGGCAGGATGAAGCCAGGAGGACCTGAGCTGGAGCATACTTGGACCCAAAGGAAACTTGGCTTTCTTGTGCTCACACCAATATTTTGCTTGGCAAAGAGAAACCTGCTCCAATTTCACTGTTTTCTATTGGGCTTAACCCTTAATTCCCTTTAAAATGGGAGGAGAGATGTTTTAGCCCAGCTCCTTCATGCCCAAGTGGTATATTTGCTGTACCCATACCAGCACACCCCACATCTCAGTATCCACCTGCATCCTTAAAGGCCCTTTCCTTCTCCTTGAACCCATGGGGATGGAAGCCAAGGCTTTCACACCCTTCCTTGTGAGCAGTGGGGCTGGATGGGGAGCACCTCACTCATAGATGCACCCCAAACCCCCACTTTCTCCCCTGCATAGAAGCAAATGGATGACGCCGAGTTCAAGAGGCTGATGAACGACCTGGACCACGACAAGGACAGCGAGGTGGATTTCAAGGAGTACGTCTGCTTCCTGGCCTGCATCACCATGGGCTTCAACGAGTTCTTCAGGGATTGCCCCACCAAGCAGCACCGCAAGAAGTGATCCCAATGGGGCTTCCAATAAAAGCTTTCCCAAAGGCTGGCTTTGTGCTTGGGGTGACTCACATCTTCCTCCTGCTCCCTGGGGTTTTCCATGATGCGACTCAGCTCCAAGAAGCATCTTTTGGAAATGCCAACCCTGCCTATGGACAATGGATTGGGGTGGGGGTGGGGGGGGGGGGGGGGGAGGGGGGGGGGGGGGGGGGGGGGGGGGGGGGGGGGGGGGTG
>JBCJKH010060240.1:0-13806 GCA_039877255.1 Loriculus beryllinus | reverse complement strand
TTAAATACAGCAGATAATCCTTAAGGTAAAAGGGAGATGGGATTGAAACTCTTCATTAACTGTGTTTATAGAAATGTGTAAATGTGTGTGATGATTATATTCCTCTTCACATTTGCTTGCTTTCCTAGACACTTGTATCTGCTTGAAATTTGTGAGACTGAGTCTCTTCGGAGTCCTGATAGGTCCAATGAGAAATAACACGGTTGAAGGGTTTTTTCTTGTGGATGTCAACACAAGGGCCCTTAGATGGAAACAATTTGGTTGTATTAAGGCTATCATGTTGTGTCCAGCACTGTAGGCACTATCATAATAAAAATTAATTACTAATGAACAGCAGCACAGAGTTTGGTAGTCAAAATTGCCAGTTTCTCAGGGCATTTTGGGGAAGGAGAGTGGAGAGCATAAATTGATCAACCTAATAGTTACATATTTTAAGACAAGAAAGAGCTATATTTGTTTCCTCTCTGCACTTTGTCATGAGAAAGCCATCATATTTCACTAAGTAACATCTACATGCAGCCAAGTGCTGTGTTTCAGAAGATAGGAACCACCGTTTCCTTTGGTGATATGTTTCCTCAGACTCACCCACTCCATTAGACAATTGTGACATATTTCTTGTTAGGATGTTTTTGTCTTTAATTATCAGTCATTCTGTGCTACGTTAAAACCCTTTTGATATCTGATATATACTGTCTTTAAATAAAAAGCATAGTCTTTTTGACACTGAAATCATATCCCCCCCTTGATCTTTCTGAGGACTTCAGCAAAGCGAGTGCCTGACATTTCTCCGTAAGGCACATTTTTCCATCTCTGCAACCGTCAAGCTGCATGTGCATCTCTTATGTCCTGAATATTCGTGACTGTGTTATTGAAAACAGATGCCCAAGATTACACCTCATACAACGATGTGCTTCTGTACGCACAGACCTGTACATACATATGCAGAAAAATAGCAAGCTAAGACACAAGATGTGTTAAGGATGAAATGAACATTTTTGTACTTATTGTATATTAACTCACGAGTCTTACAAGACATTTTTTCTTCCATGTAAATCTAGTAGAGCTGATTATAAAGGCATCAGGCTCTGTTCATTGTTGCAGAATTTAAAACAAAGTTTGTCACATTCTTTTCCCCCAACAGTTTAACTACTTTTATGACTCGCATCGTTCCACTCTTCTTTTCCCCAGGCGATTTACTTCAATGATGTTTTTGCAGCTTGTGGTATAATTAGATTTTTTATTTGAATGGCTGACAACCATTTGGGAGAAAATGTGCCATTGGTAAATATCTGATATGCTGCTGTTTTCCTGAAGAGCTGGGCACCTGTCTGCTGGAGTCCTCTGCGATTCCCAGGAGAAGTCCACAAAACCAGGAGTCAGACCACTGATTTATCAACATTTGAATAACAGAAATAAAATCCTCACGTTTTCTCACTGCATTTCAAGGAAATAAATGTGGCCATAAAACTGTCCTCATCACAGAGAGCTGACCCCATGTGTGGGAACACTGTGCTGCTCCTTACACACAATATGGGTTAGAACGTTGAAAATTGCAAAGCCATTGAGATCCTGTCTGGCAAAAAAAGAGAAAAGTTGCATTTTTCTTTCTAATGTAATCCAAAACATTCCAAACCACAGACAAATATAATGGAAACTCTGACAAGCCTTGATTCACAGTGTCGCTGAGACATCATTGATGATTTAACTGCAACTACAAGTGATTAAATATGCCACTTCTAATAATTTCTCATGGCGTGGTATCTCTATAATATTGCATGTAAGGACATGTTGGCATGCGTAAAAACTTATCCTTACTAAGTGCATGTCAAGATGAAAGTGATTTCTTCCATACATCACTATGAGAGACATGATTCTTCCTGGCAAACGGAGGAGCAGAAGGTGAGCGAGGGATGTGACTTTACCTCTATTAGAAGCTTTAACTAGACAGATCCTGGAATACTATGTCTGTTTGCAGTATCCACTTTTTAGTAAAGATGCTATGAGATGGGAAAGAGTTTTATCGCAGCACATTTTTTTCACAGCCAAAGAAAATAATTCGTAATGAGTGATTTATGAAGCAAGTTCTTAGGTTATCAGAAGAAGACTGAAAATAAAGGTCACAAGATGAATTAATATCAGTCTGTGCATTCTTTCACACAGAGAAATGTACTGAGACCAGTGGTCCCTCCACTCTTACGGACAGAGGTGCAGCCAAGTTGAAGGCAGACACATTTTTACAGAAGAACAGCTAAACTTAGGGAAAATTTCCCATGAGAAGTGACTGTATTCTCCACCTCCTGCTATTCTTGGAAGTGTCTTCTGCCAGCGCTGCTGAAAGACCTGCAGAGAGCAAAAAACAAGTCGCTGAACTCACTTGTGTGACAAAAGAGCAAGCATCCACGTCACATGGATACACTGATATAACCGATGCTCTTCTCTCAAACCCCACAAACGAGAAGTCAGCAGCAAACATACTGCTTCTGTGTAGATGCAACAGTTTCAAGTCATAACAGTGACTCTGATGCTGTGGTCAAATCAAACTTAGGTTTATGTTCAGACCCTTCTGGGGGGAACTGCAGGTATATAGCCCTCAACCGTTGCAAAGGAACCCTTTAATATGGCCACCAGATAAAACTAAAGAGAAATCTTCTGAAGCACAAGATTTAAACACACACCCCACTCCATGCATTTAAGGATTCACTTCAACATAGTGCAAAGCCTGCTACATTTCATTTGCCAGCCTTTTACCAAACAAGAGCAATCCCCACACCCAAGGAATATATCTTCGTTCTTGACTTAAAGACTTCTGTAGTGACTGAGGCAATGGAAGACAGAAATCCAACAATGACCTGTTTATTCAGTGGAAGAACAGTAATTTCTTTCTGTCAGCAACAGAAACAGAAAATCTTTGTAAGTATACACGTATACAAGGCTACTGCTTCCAACCAAACAGCTTGAGTGCCAATATTTAGAGATGGACACAGGGCTGCCTTTTATAACTGTTAAAATATTGATGCTGTTCCTAAATAAGGCTGTTATTTTGGCTCTGAGATCTAACTGGAAAAATTGGCTGGACAATGAATGGGATACTCATCTGATTTCTACATATGAATAGGGACAGACTATAGCTCAGAAAGAAAACACCCATGGAAGTGTCTGCACTTTTGACAGTGCCCATTCTAATTAAATATTCATAACACTTTGAAAAGGGTTGGACCAGTGTCATAAAAGCAGTTTTCCATGTGTCTGCCTGGGGTGTTTCTAGATTTTGCAATTTCAAGCAAGCAAAGGATGTTCAAAATTGGATCGTTATTCACTTCCCCTCTGCTGCGGAAAAACACTAAATAAACTGAAGAAAACTTCTAAATTACAAATGACATCTTGTCAAAGGAACTGTAATGTCTTTTTCTCTATGTTCCAGTCTGTGATCAAGGGAAGTTTCCTGGCTTTGGAGTAATGTATAGCTTGTAGCAAGACACTGCAGTATGCAGCTGCTGAATAGGATTTCAACTTAAAGAGATATGCTGGAAGGGGAGTGCTGTCTTTGTGTTTTAGGGGTGGGAACTGAGGCACACAGGATGGTTTGTAGCAGGTGACAGCAAAAGGTTGACCAATTGTCCTAGTTTCAGCTGGGAAAGAGTTACTTTTATCTCTAGTAGCTGGTGCAGTGCTGTGTTCTGGTTTTAGTCTGAGAACAGTGCTGACCAACATCTTAGTTGTTGCTCAACAGCGCTTACCCTGATCAAGGCCTTTTCAAGTCTCTCATGCTCTGCAAGTGAGGAGGGGCACAAGAAGGTGTTATCCAGGTTTACTGTTCAGTGTAATGATGGAGCTGCCTCCAGAGAGTGGACATTCCTCTCCCTTCCCTCTCATCCCATCCCATCCCACTGCTGGAGTAAGTGATGAAGATGAATTGTTGGTTCAAAAATCACTGGTTGTTCATGCTGTGATACTGTAAATGGGGAGCTCCAGGGCAGGTGAGAAGAGGCAGGAGAAGGTTTACATGGATTCAGAGCAGCATTGCCTGTGCCTTGTACATCTGTGCTGGTATGACACTGGGAAATGGACAAGTTATGCTATCATTGTGGAGAGTTGTCCTGGACCAGTGGGCTGATCCAGAACAACTTGATCCCATTTGGAGGTGTTGCCCTGTGGTCCAGGCACCGCCTGGATTTGGTCTGATGTAGTGCAGATGAGGGAAACACCTATTTAAATTGGACTAAAGCCTTACACATCCTTAGAAGTCCTGTCACTGTAATTTGAAATACTTCTGTGGAACTGGACCCATGCTTCCCATGTTGGCAATCAAATGTGCACATCACTTGCATTCATGCACACTAAATCTGAATTTGGGGTGAGAAGTTGCACTAATTTATTGTCCTTGCAAATCTAATACGCGCTGCAGCTCACAGCAAAATAGAGCCTGTTTGAGAGATTAGGTTTTGAAAGCGTGGGCACGTGTGTGTAACTTGGCTGAAAGATCAATAAAGTGTTGGTACAATAACCACCATAAATATCTGAAAGGTGTCAACATCAAGGTCTAGATTTTACCCACAGACGCCAGCACAATGTTTCCATTGATTAGCTGGTCTGTAATATAAACCTGCAAGTGGAAAAAGTGTGTTAAAAAGAGCCTTACATAGATAATGCCAGGATTTCACTTCCTCTGCTTCAGTTGCATCAGTCTGAGCTGCGTAAACCCACTGGAAGTTTGCAGGTGTTTTTATTGCAAGTTAAAATTAGGATGTTATGTAAATAAATACATAAATAAATGCTGGCCTGACCGTGGCTTGGAACAGGATCATTATTGGGTTCTATCATGTCCTGGATAATATTCTCTGACAATTAACAGGTCAGCAAGCAGCTTCAACTACCATAAGACTCATTTAGGGTGTTAATATCCCTTATATGTGAATACTGAACTGGAGGTTATTCTCTGTCTAGTGAGCTGCTTTCATTGTGTAGGTGTGCTCAAATCTCTTAAGAGCACTCATGAATTTCAAATCTTCATTGTTATTCATGCCTTTAAACTGGGTTTGATGCTGTGCATCTTTTTAACACCTGTATGTACAAAAAGTCACCTGTCACGTTTATGGCAGAGGTGGGAGCACAGATCGGGTCTTAAGTCTGCAGTCTTATGTTCCAACTCAATAAACCAGGTAACACATGCTGCCTGGTTTCATGATGGAAAAGGGTCCTGTTAGACCCATTAACTCTGTGAAGCTAATTCTGTGTTTGAAGTTAGCCGTGTACCGTATCTAAGGCCATACCTAATGGAAACTGGTCCTCAACTGCTCTGTTAATTATTTTCAGCCTGTGATGCTCACACATAGTCTCACCATTAATAAAAGGCACTTTCCATGGAAAATGCTTTCCACATGCAGATAATTAATGCCTTTTTTATTATCAAAGAAATGGACAGAGAAATTTTGAAAGAACAAAATTAGGTTGAATTAGATTCCAAAATAATGCATTTCACAGAGGTTGGTCAATTAGTTGCCTATCATAAGAAAATTAATAAAATGTTATAAAAGAATTAAAACTATATGGACATTTATCCATTTTATTTTACTTTTGAAATGTGGTTTTACTTAGATCTCCTTTACTTTGCATAGCAGTAGCCTTTAAAAATGTTCAAATTAAATAATGCTTTTTAAAAGATGAAATTTTTCACTGAACCAAAAAGATCATCTTTGGGATGATTTCTCCTTCATGTAGAATCTTGAAGTATTTGGGGTTTGCTCTGATTTGGGCAGAAACATGCCTGGAATTTCCATGCTCTTTCACACAGTGAAAGTCTGGAGCTTCCGTTTCCATGAAACTTCATTACAAAATTACTTAGTAAAGCCCAGAGAGAGGAACCAATACATTTTTCAGTTCAGTTTCCATTTGAATTGAGTCATGACTGAAGCTGTTCCAGGTCATATTGAACACAACTTTGGAATAATGGGTTTGGTTAAAGAAGAATTAGAGATTCAAACCAGTCCCCTCCCTAAAAGAACTACAGGAACCTTACTAATAATTTAGTGCTGTCAGCCAGCAATGATCTCCATCTACTGTTATGAAACTATGGGTTAGGCTGAACTAAGCCACTCCAATCTGTTTAATCTATTCAACACCAAAATGACATCCTTACAATTAAAATATTAAAGAACTGGTTAGTTTGGGCTGTGTTTTTGTTTCTTTGTTTTATCTTACTGCAGTTAACACACCTGCAGAATTGTACCCAACAGGAATAGTGTCCAGATTTTACACGCACAGGAAATACCCCATAAAGCATTTAATTAGGTTACAAATAGTTCTAAAGGTTGTTAATATTTACCCTGTAGATGACCAGCTTCCCCTGTTTGCAGACTTTGATGTGAAAATCATTCTGACCCCATTGAGAATAATGGTGATGATGTTCTGTTCATGGTGTTGGCACAGAGACAGAATACAGGTGCCCTTTTATCAAGCCCCATATCTCTGGTGAGTGGCAAGGTAACATGCAGTGAGTGACATGCAGTGGGTGACTGCGTCTCATTTGTCCTGGAGAGCATCAAGCTTTGAGCGAGGGATAAGGAACATGCAGGCAGCTGCTGGTGGATGCAAAACAAGAGCAGTGCAGCTGCAGACAGCAAACCTGTTCAGATCACAGTAGCTTTAATTTAACAGGCTCTTTGGGTGAACATTATTTGTCTGCTAGCAAGGAAACCCTCAGCTGGCCTCCATGCTGTACAACAGCAGAGAAAAGCCCAGCTAGGTCCCCAGCGGCCTCTGCATTTTGAGATGTAGGAGACAAACTGGCTTGGGCATTTTTATGTGTGCTGTGTGTTCTTTCAGGTTGCCTTATTGCCCTTGGAAGTGCCTCACCTTCCCATAAAAATCAGAGCTCCCTGGGCCTTGTGCACATGTTGTGGAAGAGCCCAAGCATCACCATCAGCACTCCTGCAGCCTCTGTGCCCTGCAAGGATTTCCTCCCAAAGCTAGGAGCTCTCACACCAGTGGGGATGGTGGTCCTGGTTTCACCATACCACCATGCCCTTGGGGACTGTTCATACTCACGTATCTGGGCTGCCACAATTCAGGGGGACCTAAAACAATGTTAGAGCTGCTTTGGATGCTGTAGGTATGCTGAGATGTGTGAAGAGATGGTGCCACGTTCTGTGTTCATGTTTAGTCCAAAAGAAAAAGAAGACCTTTGTTAATCTTTAGAGCAATGAGAACAGCCTTCTAGTCAGAGTGAAACAGATAAAATGCCAAAACAGCCTGCAAATGAGGCACAATGAGGGGAGGATACTCAGCATCACTTGTGCCTGTATCACGTTCACTTTTGTGCAAGATGAACATAACCAGGTGGATATCTCTGGTATGGCTGTTTGCAGGGGCAGAAATCTCTGATGGGTGATGTCAGGGTAGTAATGCTGAGATGGTGTCACTTCTAACCATTTATGAGTGCAAACACGAGTGTGTAAACAGCATTTGCATTTATTTTTTAAGTAATTTGATCTAATAATTCCAGATTCCTTCCCAGGTCTTCAAGGTTCTTTTCTAGATCTCTATGTACTACAGCAGGTACCTGAAAATGATGGCACTTACTGAACCTGAAAATGATGCCACTCTGTGTACATGTAGCATTCACCTTGTCAGAGCTTAGCTATTAGGCAACACAGATCTTGAAACAGAAACCCTTTCAAAGAAGTATATTAGCCTCCCTGATTAAATGTGCACTTAAAAATGCTGTTTTCAGAAGCTTCTGGGGTTAAACTCCACAATTAAAGGTGTATTCTCTTAATAAGCACAAAGACTGGGCAAACTTGTTTCAAGGAGTGATAAATCACAGCAATAAATACCATTCCTGAGGGGGGAACGGAGAGCTTGCAGTACTCCACAGGAGCAAAGTAACAGAGACACTGGAAAATGTAGTAGGAAAAATACTTATGCTGCCTTGGGGAAGAGGGGAAGGTGGCCTCTTAATTCCCTTCCTACTCTTTATTTCTGTGACTCATCCAGACCTGTCTGTAATGGGCTGTTGCATCGCAGCATTGTTAGTTTAACTTCTTTGTATCCTGAATAGCCTGTGGGTCAGTAAAAGAAGCTCTTTGTGCCTTTGGTTGGAGAGAATGGCACCAGGATTGCTCTTGGAAGAGGCCCAGGAAAAGTGTGGGGTGAGGAGGGAGAAAGGAGTAAAAAGAAAATCCCCAGAAAAGGGAAAAAAAAGGTGTCTGTTTCTCAAACCCTGACCTGCAGCAGAACTGCCGTTTCCTGAGGCTGCACAGAGTGTACCGACCCACCATGTTCCAATGCCTGGCAAAGAGGGATGGAGCTAGACATTGGCTGCACTGCAGAGCTGGCTTCCCTGGGAAAAGCTCATGGGCGGCCAGGTCAATGAGCACCTGGACCTGCTTCACCATGGAGAGCAGTGCTAGCTGAGCAGTAATGCTTGGCTTGGCTTGAAGTGGAAGGAGCAGCCACATGCAATAACCATTGCCTTTCACATGAGAGGCTGAAATGGCAGCATTTCCAGCAGCCGTGTTGTCTTTGAAACGTGCTGCAAACAGGCTGAATGAAACCTACCCTATGTAATTACTCCATCTCCTGATGAGGTGAGCCCTTGGAGAGCAATTTGGACCTCCCTTCTCTGATAAACCTTTTGCTCTCTGGTGCTTCATGGGTAAATGTACTGAGAGAAGGAAACAGGTCAAATTGCTTGGAGTATAGAGAAGATCTGGGGTTATTCCAAGAAGAACAGCCAAGTCAGATGGGGACCATCTTTCTGGTAATGGAGTCCAAGCAGGGAATAATCAGGAAGGAGCCTTATCAGTTCAAAATAACTTTATTCTCTCTGCTTCAGGGAACAATTTATTTGGGTCAGTGATGACACTGTTAACACCGGCAAGGAAAGGTGGGAGGGAACGTCTACGTGCCATGTTCCAACAGCCTTTCTTCAGTGCCAACAATGGACAATAGCGGATTTTTGCCACCAACAGTTTTCCTGGAAAACTTCAAGGTTTTATATTAGATAGAAATGAGTCTTGAAATCTCATAGAAACTGAAAGCTTCATGGCTGAGAGTGAACTGGGGTTATAATTAGAGAACAAACACTACCCCCAGAAATACAATGGAGCCATTGCATCTTAAGGGCTGCTAGGTCTTCTTTTCCTCCTGCAATCACTGGACACAGTAATGTGCCAGAACAAGAAACTGTGCAGAATATCATCAGAGAGATCTCTTATTTCTTCCTCTGTTTCACAGAAATGTGTTGTTTTTCTACATAAAAACAGGACAGCCTTTTGAGAGGGGGATACAGGCCTCATCTTTCTTGGTGGCTGGAGGTTCTGAAGAGTGAGGTCCTTCCAGAATGTGAAGTGTCTGCATTCCAGTTCCAGCTCTGACTCAGAAAAAACAAAATTCCTCGTTACTTGCAAGATAAAGCAAACAGAGAATAGTTCAGACATCTTCCATGTTCTGTATTATTTCTTTTAGTGTGAATCCTACATTTTTCCATGGCTCAAAATAATGGTGAACATCTGCTTGGCTAAGATATCTGGGACACTGCAGGAGAGAGGGAAATATTTTGAGAGGTGTCATAATTTACATCAATCATGTATGTCATGCTGCTATGTTATTATTTCATAGTTTACGCCAAATCTCTCACCAAACCCCTCCAGAAATTAAATGGAAACACCCAAAAGGTGGGAACCTTTCCCAGCTTCTAGGTTTTAGGTTGCACTTACCATGTGCGCATATCTGATTGCCTGCCTTGGTTTCCAGATGAGTTAATATGGATAACTAGGCAACTCGGAATGGCAAAATGCTGTGAAGCTCATCCTCCCTGCAGCTAAGATGTGGCCAAAATCAGCACAGACAGACTAGCAAATTGCCTTTGGCACAGATATGCTAATTGTTACAAGCACCAAAACATGGATGTCTGTAAAAGATGGGAATTTGTCTGGTCTTCCCTCTGTTCTCCTCAAATAAGAAATAGTTTGTGCCACAGGTAAAGCCTTAATAAGCTGTCATGTCACTATGCCTGGTCTCCTTAAGTATTCATGCAGGTGCACTGAGACATGCTTTTATCACCGCAACACGTGATATCTGTGCCTAACCACTGCATTTTTGCTGATGTTTATGTCAGCTGATCCAGAACAAAACCATCCAGCACAGTAAACCTCCTGGTTTAGGTCCCCTGGCACTTTTCTGCCATGGCACAATAAGAACAACCAGTGCCATGCTAGCCTACAGCACAGAAAGTCAGTCCTCATACCTGACAGCCATTCCAAGCTGCTCCCACCAGTTAGCCCTGCTGGCTCTACGGCTAAGTCATAGATCACATATTGGAGCTGCTTTCATCTCTAAACCACATCATAAACATTAATCTTAACATCCCTGTTAGATACCAGTAGGTTCAATGGTCAAAATTTAATAACTTGCAGACATTCTATTATTCAAGACAGCAGTTTCCCACTGTGCAGAGCTGAAAGTAACCTGGCACATAAATGATAATATTTACTACAATAAAGTGTTACCTTATGAGAGATCCTGACCGATGTCTCAGCACATGCATCTGTTTGGTGGCAGCATTCAGAATTCTGTTCCCCTGTCCAGAGTATTAAAACTGGGTGCTCAAGTATGTGAAAACTGAAAAAATAATTATTAAAAAAAAGACATTTTAACCCCAATACTGGTAAGCTAGATTTTGCTTGCTTGCACAAGCAATAATCCATTGATTTCATGCAGTGTTACGTATAGAAGGGATTCTGTTCATGACTGAAGGAGAGCCATAACACCAGAAGTCAATCTGGAAAGCGTAGCTAGATGCCAGTGGTCATCCTGTGAGGCTGAAGTTTGGTCTAAGACAAGTCAAACCACTGTGCAGCATCATGTGCAGCAATGTCCGCTAGTGAGGGAGAGGCCAGACACTTCTCTGAAGTGAAAACAGATTTTGACACAAAATGTAAAAAGCCATCCTGAGGAAAAGTCCACAAAAAATGGGGGTTTGGCATTCACTGGGTTGCAGAATGTTACCCAGCTGTATATTGCTCATGTCAAGGTAGCAAGCTGCTTTGAAAACCTCTGCTTCTTTGATCCCAGTCCTAAGCAATACTATCGGACAATGAGCTCAAGGTCAGTAAAACATTCTTCAGTTGTGGTGGAAGCATTTAAGTTGGAATTTGTTAAATCAGGGGCACAATTCCACGGGTAGAAATTGAACTCTATGTGTGACATTTCTCTTCTTATTACACTTTCAAGTATTAAATCGCTCAGGTTTTTATTTCCATTAAAAACAAGTTGCCAGATTTAGCATTTTGTTACTTTGAAGTTCTTCTTTTATTCTTCCCCAAAGGGCTTTAACTTTCAGACAGGGTTATCCTTAATATATTTTAAATGTTGGTTTTGAAACCTTACAAAGGATATGGCATTGGAGAATTCAGGATGGAATGACTTTCTCAAGGGCAACAGCAAAATACCTCCATTTTTCTTCCACCTCCACATTTCCCTTCGGTTTCCAGTGTATTTAATTGGCTGTCAGCTCTTTCTACCTCCTGTACATAGTTTAGCAACGAACTTTTAGGTAAGCTTTTCTTAGGATTAGTTTTTACTGAAACTGGTTCCAGAGCATTTGTCTACCCTCAGCAGCAATCTCAGCAACATCTGTGGCTGCTCCTTTGTTAACATAACCATAATTAGTATGTTACAACAAAGCTTCTAAAATATTGAAAAGCAAGCCAAACTCTTATAGATCAACATGTGATTTCTTGTAATGGATAAGAACAGGGAAGTGTCACTGTCTTCACTCAGTCTTCACTCTGAGACCACAGACATGTGAGATGCACTTAGCTGGGTGCTCTTTGACAGCTGTAGGAAGAGGAACAGGCCATGGAGAAAGACTCAGAGCAGCCAGCTGATTTGGTTTTGTGTCTCCACTTTAGATAGAGAGCTGTGGGAAATGCACAAAGGGGAGAAACAAAGAGTATCCAAAGAGATGATTACAGACCTTCCACCTGTGTGCTCAATCACAGGAAAGGCCACAGATGTGGCTCTTACTGCACTGGCTCTGGAGTCCATGTGAAAAGCATCTATCGTTGCAAGGACATCCACACAGCTGTCCGCCATCTCTAATGCCTGTCTCCTTCACCTCACTCATGAAGTGCCTTCAAATCTTACTCCAGATCCTTCTACATGTTAAGAGGGCATAGGACCAGGGTTGATCATCACCTGGCTTGCATTATCCTCCATCTTAAAAGAGAATAATCCATCATCCTGTTTTTTTCTTAGGTTATCCTGGCTTAGCCCCAGCCTTCTTGCTTCTGATGGAAATGTGAATATAACTGTTGTGGACATGGCCCACCAAAAGCCAACTGGAATATGTGTGTTAGTGAGCCACGGCTTACCTTCTGCACAGCCTGGAAAGTCTTGAGCACCATCGATGACATGACTATAATGCCAGTTAGAGGAGACAGGAACTATCATGCACTTCTGGTGTGTTTCACAATGATCACCTCCAAGCAGAGCCCTTCTTTGGTGCCTGTATCCACTGGAAGATGACTGGTAAGACACTTAACTGAAGAATTCTTACTGACACTTTTCTTTCTATACCCTTTTTCCCAATGGCAGTTAAATCTTCAGGGGAAGTAGAAAACTTTCTTTAGAATGATGTACTCAGTCGGATTTCAAGCCCTCAGTCTCTTTGCAGCCACCACTATTGTTTCTATGCTGTACTTATGAAAAAATAATACAAACGGTTTATGATTATACCAGAACAGGAGAAGAAACATTTATGGATGTACATATGTAATGTATGGATATACATTGATGCAATTTCTTTTTCTTTTAAGATGAAATATGGTTCTAGAAATATAATTTCAAACTACTCTAAATTCCCCCAGGTAACATTTAGAAGAGGATGACTTTGCCTGGTGCCAGTTCTCAATTGTGAGATTTCTTTACAGACTTACAGTGTATTAACTTTTCTTTTTCTTTTATTTTTTTTTCCCCAAAATATAGTTTTCTTTTAGGTGAAACTAACCCCAATTCAGAGAGCAGCATCTTTGCTGCTCAGACTTGCCAAATCACATTTCCTTTGTAAACTCAGAAGTCATGTGTAGTCTCCTTCTGTATCTAATTCTCCTTTCCCTTGCTATCTTCCTCAGTAAAGATTTAACAGAAAAATCAGTCTTTGGGTTGTTTGACATTCACAAGGCAGTGATAGCAGTCCTTCAGTCTGGACTGTTCCATAACCTCATGTGAAGTTCAAGTCAAAAGTAAATGCACCAGTAAGTTTGCCTCACCTGATGGGGTAATAATTTTGGTGGGTGGAATGGTCTGTTTCATGGGTTTTTTTCTCTTGCTTGATCTCATGTTCTGAGATATCGCAGATCCTAGCAGCTCCACCTGAATGTGAGGCTTGGAGTTTTGCACCCTCACTGTGATACTAAATATGGCAAGAAGTGCTAAAGGAAAAGTCAGCTTAAAACTGTGCAGAAGTCATTCAGCAAAGAAAGCTAACATTATTCAGGCTGTGCTTCGTACAAAGACCCTTTATAGGCAGGATGTGATTATTAGCAATTTTTTCCTCTTACTCGGATATCTGCAGTGCATCTCTTCTGCATGATAAGACACCTGTTTTATATATGCAGGAATCATAGAATAAAAGAATTGTTAGGGTTCGAAAGGACCTTAAGATTATCCAGTTCCAAACCCCTGCCATAAGCAGGGACACCTCACACTAAACCATGCTACACAAGGTTTCATCCAACCTGGCCTTGAACACTGCCAGGGATGGAGCATTCACAACTTCCTTGGGCAACCCATTCCAGTGCCTCA
>JBCJKH010060239.1:0-10722 GCA_039877255.1 Loriculus beryllinus | reverse complement strand
CTTCTGAATGCAGCCACATACTGCTGCTTGCCATGGATTCCCAGGGCATCTGAGGAAAAGGGAGCATGGACAGCAGGGACGTTGGAACTCTAGATGATCATAAGGTCTTTTTCAACCTGAACCATTCTGTGATTCTATGATTCTACTGGCTATTTACAAAGGACTATGAATTAAACTAAGCTAGCACTTTTTGTCTGTTTAAAGGCTGTAGAGACCTTCAATGTCATGAATAGGTTAGGCAAACTTATGTGACCTGTAACTTGGTCACAATCTATTTGAAATTATTGCTTTACACTTGCATTTCTCCTACTGTGATGGTTGCCCAAGTCACATGGTTTCACCTTATTGGTCAAACAGATAATTTTTCCAAACACACACATGTGAAAGAGAGATCTGAATAATTCTGGTGAGAATTCTAATACATACGTATGTTCACAATTCATGATGTTGTTCAGCAGTCTCCCCTCTAGATTTCTTGGTTTGAACACACAGTGGGGGAACACTAATAGGGGGCTTCATGAATTCTGTGTAAAATGTTGTAATTTGTTTAAACAGATATTAAAAATATTTTTGGAACAAAATCTGCCTTTTTTTTACTTCTAACAAAATCTGGTTCCAACAGAATCAGTAGGAATCATCAGATTAGAATGCCACTTACCAAACCATTTAAACAATCTCTAACCTATCTTCCAAATTCTTCTGCGATATGCTTTCATCTTTCAGGAAATGATAAACCTACACAAACTTGTCGCTAAAACAGATTTATGAGCTGGGTTGCTATATGAAAGAAATTGCTCACCTTTTCACTTAGCTAACAGAATAACCCTACATGAGCAAAACACAGTATTTTTCAACAACAGATGAAATAACTTCCTTTTTTTAAAAAAAAAAAAAAAAAGTAGTCTCCTTGATTTCACTGTGACTACTTAACATTAAAGTATTTGGAAAGAAAAATAAATATATTCTTATAAAACACAGCAGCATGTTCTATAATAACGAGATACAACATTAATAGGAATGATGCTGCAAAGTTATATAGCATAGCGTAACTTGTACTTTCAGAGAAAAAAGGAAATACTAAGTTTCTAGGACATGGGATATTTTATGAGGCTTCTTCAACCACAAATCAAAGTATCAGCTCTCTGTACATAGTTGGGAAATCACTACTAACTGCTGTTGCTTGGTGGATTTCCTTCCTTCCACTCAAATTATTAAAAACTAGTCAGGAGGAATTTGTTTACTTTAGAGGGAAAACTGGAGAAAATAAGTGTTTTCCTGCATTTCATTTCCAAATATTTAATTTGAGCATTAACAGAATGCTGCATTCTGTGACAGTTGTAAGAAAGGCAAAGAAAAAGCCAAAGGGAGAGTACTCCCTTTTTATCTCAGAGCCCAAAGCTTCCTCCTTGCTAATTTTGTCCACATTCTTCAAGTCTAGTCTTTCAGCTCAGCTCACCTATTCCTTTAAAATGCTGAGATAATGTTAATTTGACCTACAAAACCCCCTATCATTTATTCACATTGGGTATTTAATGAAATTGAAAATTCAATTTAGATCTGGCTTTTAAAATATTCTGCTACTGAACCAAAAATCGGCTGTTAGCACAACTGTCACTGGAGGAAATCTGTGAGGGTTTACACTCAGAATACATACATACTACAAACACAAACACATTGTATTTGGAGAAGAGTGGAAAGACCATCTATCCACAAAGAATAGCAAAACATTTCCATTTTCAACTATAAAGTTATACACTTCAAGCTTAATCTAAGACAAATGTTTCCCATTTAGACAAGAAAATGCTTTTGGAATTATAAGAACAAAAGTCAGTTTTCTGAGTGACCAAAGCTGAACTCACAGCTGGACTGTTCAAAGAATGTATTTTCTTTAATTGTGATTTTACAATCTTGCAGATTATAAATCACCATTAATTTGACAGTCTGGCTTTATGCAGGTTTAGTTTAACATACTGGTATGCCGTATTTGTCTCAGGAGTTAAAATAAGTTATACCAAAGCTCGAAAACCTCATAAGTGCCTTCATATTATCAAATTTTAGCATGTTTTTAGAAATCTGCTTACCAGATTTAAAAGGTCAGCTGACTTGACTTCCCTTATTACTGTCTCCTCTGGAGTTCACGCTTTGTTCACACTCCTGGAATGAGTATTAGCAGGATATGATTTAAAGGTTTCACTCCTGTGAACTTACAAAGTTCTTGGAGAGGGCAAATAACTCCCATATCTTAAGGTCGGAGACTAGCTTCAAGAGATAGTATGAAATGCTGAAATATGCTATAGCAGTGGGTGTAAAGTCAAACCCAAATGTTGCAGCTGCACCCTTCTGCACCATTTCTGCACCCTGTAATGCCACTTTTTATCAAAGTTCTGTGATAAAGCTCCCTTCAATTTCCTGTCAGCATAGGAGTATGTTCTAGGATCTGGCTACTGTTCTCCCTGTGTCCCCCAAATGAACTACAAATTTCTGCCGCTGTCCAGATAGCTGCAGTAACCTATTCTATGGAAACAACAACCCATGTTCTATTCTTCTCTCAAACAAGAAGATGCCTGACCCTGTTCCCTTCTAAGCTATTTGCCTTTATGTCCAGTGCTTCTTTTCTCCAGAGAAGACTTTCTTCTACCACTGCGTCACTTTCTGCAGCTTCAAGCCAATACTGAGCTGAATACGGAGTTCAACTCCCTTGTCACCGCCGTCAGAGAAGTCCAGCAGAGACCTTCTGCCCTTGCTAAGCCTATTTCCTCCCCTGACAATTCCCGTTTGCCTTGGAGCACTTGTCTCCCATACACAGACAGTCTTATGACTCCAGGCAGTCTTATCTTGTAGTCAGCCAGTACTTTGGGCTTTTTTACTGCAGTGGCCCTCTCACTGTCTACATTTGATATGATAACCAACTAAGGGAATAAAAAATAAAGGAGGATCTTATCAAAGGAAAGGTGGAATTTTACCAGTATGTATAAATACCTGATGGGAGGGAGTAAAACAGTTGGAGCCAGGCTCTTCTCAGAAGTACACACTGACAGAACAAAGGGCAATGGGTACAAGCAAAAATGTGGAAAATTCCATTAAAATGTAAGAAAAATCTTTTTTTTTTTTTTTATTTTGAGGGTGGTCAGACATTGGAAAAGGTGCCCAGAAAGGTTGTGGAATCTGCACCCTTGGGTACATGCAAAACACAACCACATACGGCCCCAGGCAGCCTCCTCTGTCTGACCCTGCTTTGAACACACAGAATGAACTAGAGACCTCCAGACATGTTCAACCTCAACTACTCTGTGCAACTCCGTGATTCAGTGACAAAGATGAGTAGGAACAGATGCATGGAAGAAGAAGGACGAGGAATTTGAAAATGGGTAGAAGAACAGTAGTGTCCTGGGAATGCCTGCTAACATAAAAGGCTTAGAGAGGTGAGTAACCAAGCTGCTGCATTAAAGCTGTTTCCATGTTGCAGTTTTCTGCTGTTGCTCAGATCAGAAGCTGCATTTAGGTTTTCTTTTTAAGAGCACCGTCAAATCAGTTCTGCCATGAGCATTCACAGCTGGCACGTGGGTGTTGTGGCTGGGCAGGTACAAGGTGGAGAGTGAAAGCTTGGGATGCCACTCAGGAAAAAAGAGAAGAGGTACTGGGCCTGTCTCGTGGTACTGTTGGGTGATAAGAGAATTAGAGAGGCAGTAAGTCCTACATCAGACTGTAGTGCTAGGACAAGGGGTAATGGGCTCAAACTTAAACAGGGGAAGTCTAGACTGGATATAAGGAAGAAATTCTTTACTGTGAGAGTAGTGAGGCACTGGAATGGGTTGCCCAGGAAAGTTGTGAATGCTCCATCCCTGGCAGTGTTCAAGGCCAGGCTGGATGAAGCCTTGGGTGCCATGGTTTAGTGTGAGGTGTCCCTGCTTATGGCAGCAGGTTGGAACTGGATGATCTTAAGGTCCTTTCCAGCCCAAACCATTCTATGATTCTATGATACGTTCTTCTGACCCTGCATCCAAAATGGAGCCTTTGCAGAAGAGAAACACACAGGGAAGTGGTGTCACCGCTCACTTCCAGCTTCCTGGGGAGGAGACATTCCTCACTGCTCTTCCTCAGACACAACAGGACGGCGCAGGTCTGTGCTGCCTTCCCTCTCACTCATAAACATGCTTTTAAAGGGGAGACCCAGTCCACCCTTGTTCCTTGTGACGCTTTGGGAACACTTTCTAGTTTACTCTCTTTACTGGAAATGGGGAGGATGGGAGATCCTGAGCACAGCCTGAGACATGGAAAATAACCCGGAACGGACACAGGAGAGGTTTTATTTCTTCATCATTTCCAACATTTTGTCCATCTCTCTGATTGCTGGGGTGCAAAGCTGAGTTGCTGTCACAGAATGCGGCCCATATGCTGTACCACAGAATCACCCCTCACTCCTCAGCGGCAATAACCAGCACAACCCCCCGAGGTTTTAGATAAATACAGTATCCACACACGTTATCCCAGTTCCAAGTCCTCTCACTCAGCGCTGTGACCACGTCCCTGCATTTCCCTCCTTCACCTCAACAACTTTCCTGCCATTGCTTCGCCCAGACCCTTTGGACACGCTCTCATCACCACAGACCCGGTACAGAGCCCTGCAGGGCTGCACGAACCACCACAAACCAGAAGCATTTATTCCTCCTCACCTTTTAAAGATGCTTATCCATGAGAGGAATTTTTGTCCCAATAATTCCAAGATCATTTCTTTTCCTTAACAGCATCTGACAGTGATTTCGAATCACGGAATCCCAGACTGGTTTGGGTCGGAAGGGATCTTAGAGCCCCTCCAGCTCCAAGCCCTGCCATGGGATCGATGCGTTACAGTCCGGGTGTCCCACTGAGGCAGACTGAACCTCTCAGTGCTCCTCTGGACAAAAACCGGCTTCCCCTTCCAAAACGGGTACTTTGAGGTACCTTAACATCTCTTTAACACTTGAGGTTCTCAGGTAGGATGTATTAGCACTACGTAAGCCGAAGCATTATTCCGTTACTACCTCTTTAACCCCTGGTTAATTTAACTCAGCAGGTGAAGCAAACACAAGTCGGTGACGGAGCCGCCAGAGGCTCAGCTCTCAGTAACCACCCCCGGCACGAGGCCGAGCTCCGGTTGCGTTTCCATCACCAAGCGTGCGAAGGCTCAACCCCCCTCTCAGGAGCACTCCCCTCCCGCCGCCACAACCTCCCCTCTCCCGGACGCCCCTCACCGGTGCGGCCTGGGCCTGCGGCTCCGCCATGGCGCCGGCAGCGGAGACGAGCGCCCCGTTACCGTGGTTACCAACCCCCTGCGGAAGCACTTCCGGGACAGCCCTAGAGGAGCGCGGCGGCGGCGGCGGCTCCGCCGTTGGGTCGGGACGGGAGCAGCCCCGTAACCGGTCACTGGGAAGGGTTTGCTGGGCTCCCCACGCTGTGCCAGGGGGAACGGGGCCGGCAGTGACGGGGTGTCTGAGGCAGCGGTGATGGGCGGCAGGGTTCATCCCCTCCCGCTGTCCAGGGAGGAGGGGCGGTGTTAGTGCTGACACGGGCAGCGCCCCCGGTGGGGGGGGGTGTGTGTGTGTATCATCATCAGCTGTTGAACCGTCATTGTCTGCTTCATTATTACCCTAAGGTTTGCCCCCCAGACCCGGGATCCTTTGTGGATTCGGCTTGGAGAAGATGGAAGAACCCACCGCCAGGTCACCACCATAGCACGCAGCTTTCCGGAGCGTCTTAATGCGTGGATAGGGAACTGCCAGCCAAGGGAAGCCCGAGGAGCCCGTGCCTGCAGGTAGACAGCGGCAGGCCCTGAAGCAGCACGGGGGAAGGCAGCTGTGGTGCAGGTCTCCCACACGAATCCCATAGGAAAACTAGCCAATGTTGGGAGGGCTGAAAGGGAAAACAGGTGCAGAGGGATCGAACCGCATCACTGGAAGTGACGGGAGCCATGGGTGAGGGAGCCGAAGTGACATTTGGTATTTAAGCCCTGCCCTCATTCACCCCTTTGCAGGTCGATTCCCTCTCACAGCTGGCAGAAAGCCTTTGAGGCCGCTAACCTGGCGAAAAATACCACAAAAGGAAGTCCTATACAGGAGTAAATTTAATAAAACCACCACCACTTGTTTACTTTAACATAGCTCTTGTTACAGAAATCATAAAATGGACTCAGCAGCTAACTCATTGGTTCTGTCCCCTTTTCATTGAAAAATAGCCCGCTGATTTCAACGCCTGCTGCACTGGATGGAGTGGTAAATACCTGCCAGGACAGGATGCCCAGCGATTGAGCCCAAAACAAACACAAAGACAATTCAACCGTCTTTCCCTTTCAATGTTACGACTCGTTATAATGTAAGTGAAACTCAAACAGGAAGGAAGGGTCCTTTTGACAGATGAGAGGGGGAGAGAGGAGATCCACAGCCGAGATCTGTCCATTAAGTCTCGTGAGAAGCGGTGCAGAAACACCCCTTCCTTTTCCTGCCTTGGAATGAGAACTCTTAAATCCACACACACTCCTCCTCTGGGGTCAGAGCACGTGTCCTGCGTGCACGGGTGGGAACAGCAGAGCTGCATTGGGGCAGGTATTGATCCAGGGCCAAAATGAGGAAAGAAAATAGATTAAAAGGCAAAACGTACCCCGGACCGGAGCACTCCTGCATTGCACAGGGGTCACTGAGCGCCAGGAGCTGCGCAGGGGGACAGGGCTGGTGCCAGCAGCGGATGGAAACACACACAGAAGGAAGAGGAGAATCTACTGCTCTGGGAAAAGCCTTCCGGTAAGAAACGAACTAAACTGGATATTCACTGCAGCAGCACACGCTTCGCCCCCCCCCCCGCCCAGCCCAGGGCAAACCAAACGAAACCAAACCAAACTGAAAGAAAGTGCACAGCAAATAGACATAATCTTGAAGATTTTTAAAGAATAAATATTTTTTTGTAATTAAACATTATGCAAACACGTGCCACGCTTGCTCTTTGTCCATGCATATGCGCTATATACAACTTTGAAAAATACTGTGTTGTCCTCTTTTTGTTTTAAAAGTCATATACAAAGGTTTTTTTGTTGTGGTTTTTTTTTCTTCCTTGCTGTGTACCCCCCCCCCCCCCTCCTCCCCTCCCCAAAATCACCTTTACAACGAGCCAAATCCACATTCATCCATGTACATGGGTGGCAGAGAGGAGGAGGAGGGGGGCAGGAGAGCCTTCCCCCCCTTACCAAAGTACATCAAAATGGCTGTTTTGGACATGAAAAGCAGTGTCAAGAAACTGGTTTAAATTTTATCTGTACTACACACAGGAAAAGAAAAAAATAGAAAAGAAAAAAGGAGTCGGCTTGGAGAATGAAGCTACGTTACAAGTTAAAGTCGGAGGGTTTTTCGTTTTAGTGCGTCTGTCACACGCGTGTTGGCCGCCTAGAATACTGTTGTACAATGGGTTATCTACCTTTGTTTTTTATTACAATATAATTTACTTAAATGTTCTGTTAACAAAACAGAATCCCAGTACTACAGACCAGCGGTGTAACAGGCGGAGCGCCTTGTGTGTGTTTATTGGAATCGCATGAGCACTCTAGAGATGGGAGAGGTTTCAGAGTTCGTTTTATGCGGGGCTGGGCTCAGTCCTCGATGTATTCCCACAGGTCCTTCTCGTAGCCTTCATGCACGTGCTGCAACAAAACCCTTCGTCGGCTCTCGCAGTATCTGGGACAAAGAGGAAGAGCACAGAGGAAACACGTCAGGAACCACGGCTCAGCCCACGCAGCCAGCAGTGCAAATCTACATTAAGCCTCACTTCCGAAAGAGGACATTCCCCTGACAAGGGCCTTCATAGCCCGTTAACAGCACTAATTAAGACTTGAGTTACTCCAATCACTCAGCTCCAGGTCCTTGGCTGCAAAAACTGCATGCAAATTTAGAGCTTCCCATGCAAAAGCATCCCTACAGCTGAGAAACTGCCACTAACAACTGGAAAAGGAAGAAGCCGTGGCTGCAAAGTGCTAAAGCTGGAGCACGGGGCAGCAGTGACACCCAAAACAAGCTGAAGCTCCCTCAGACTGGGCTGGTGCCTACTCTGAGCTGTAGCAGGATGACAAAAACTATGAGGCCGGCTGGGCAAAGCTCAGCTTCATTCCCCCTCCAGAATCCCAGTGGAGATGGAAGCAGTCCTGCTGGCTACAAAAAGGGTTGCCGGACTGGATGGAGTGCAAGTGTTACCTTGCATTGCAACTCCTGGCTCTCAGAGGGTCTGAGACCCTGCCGGGTCTTCCCACCTACACTCATTTCAACAAAGCTGCAGATAAACCTGATCCCAGAGTTAGGTACAGTCCTACCAGGATCAATGATACTGAGGAAAAGTGATATCATAGGAACATATCAAAAGATGCCATGTTCATTTCGGGTGCGTTAGCCAACTAAAAAGATAAAAAGCAGAGAAACATTTAAAGTATTCAGGTTCCAAAGAGCAAATGATAAATAAGCAGCAGCATTTCCGAATCAAACCCCTTCCAGTGGTGGTATCAAAGCCTCCAGCACCTTTAGGCATGCAGGGGACCAGGTAAGTCTCAGTTATAGCTCCCAAGGCCCAGCTGTGGAGCCAGTTCATGGATCAGCAGCACACAACACACCACTCTGGGCTGGAATGGGAGATACTGGAAACGAGAAGCCGACCACCAAGTTACTGGTTCCCGCTGGGAATTGTGTGCTTCATTTTCCTGCAGATTTATCTGGATGAGACTGCTCTGCCTCTTCTCACTGCTATCAGCTCTTACAACACAAGTCATCACACACAAAGTCCCATTGATCTTCTGAAGCATGTGACAGCACACACACACAGTTGCTGCTCTCCCACCTTCCGTCACTTTGCTGGGGGGGGTTAATCCCACTTTCTAGAACTGTCTTTGCAATATAAGGGATTGAAACAGCTCAAACCAAACCAGCTACGAGGCCAGGTCCTGCACCTTCCCAGAGCTCTTTAAACCTACGTCAACAATGTCCTCAGTCCCAGCCTTACGCCACAACCAGCACACAAAGAGCACTGTGCAGGACACGACTGAGACATGACTGAACTAGTTAATACGGGACCTGCACAGGCTTGACAGTTGCATACTTTCATGCCAGGGACACGAAAGCAGTTTTGGGATACTGTGTTTTCAGGCAGTTCAGGCTCTATTAGGTTTTAATTTCTTCTGGATAGTTGTTGCCATGCCTAGAAGTGCATCCAGTTTCAGGGGACTTAACTGAACATGCAGCTTCATCTGACATACCAACTTAATGGTTGTCTTAAGAGGGTTAATCACAAAGTACCTCAAAGGACAAGGTCTGGTAAGGTTTTTCCAGCTCGAGCCGTGCTACAGCAGGACAAGCCACAGGCCCACCACAGCTTAATGGCTACTGCCACTCCCCAGAGTCCCTTAGTCACTACAGCTCACCCTATTTTGGCTTTATTCCCCCCTTAAGTGAGGCGTAACAAATTCAGTGACTTTGGCAAAATGCCTCAAAAGCACAAGCCCTAATCCTGTGACTCACCTGCATTCCCAGCTTTGTATTTTTCCACTGTGCAGAAGTGATTCCCCTGGGAGTGTGAAAACCCTTGGCACTTGTGCCACCTGGACCCTGGTTCCTCTGCTCTCCTCCCTCTCTCTTCCTTAAGGACAGCTTTTCTACACCCACTTTTTGCAGAAATGGACCAAAAGCAGAGAAGTAAGAGAGCCGATTGCTCTCTTATGGCAACTCATCCTAAGCCAAAGCTGTCAGCCTGGAACAATAAAGTCACTCCTTGTTCTTCATCCCTCACTACACAGGTCCCATCTTGGTCCTGGCCATTCCCACACACTGCTGTGCAGGAAAAGCACTTTATGAAAAGCTGCAGCTTCTGGTCACAAGATTTTTCCATTATGGGATTAAATCTTCCCAGTACTGCTCAGCAGAGTGGCTACAAGGCAGTGCTGCAGCCTCTCCCTGGAGGATGCCATCTCCCCAGTGGCTGGTCCCAGCCAGGGCACACAGAATCCTGCTGCCAGCATCTGTGTGAGGGCTTCACTGCTGAGCATCAGGGCCTGGTGTGGGACAACACCACTGCTGTTCTCTGATGCCCAGGGGCTGACTGATGATCACAAGGTATGGCAGAAGGGCAACAGCAAACAGCGTTCCAGGGATGTGATCCTGGAGAAACCATAGCTTGGCAAGTACACGTGCCACTACCTGTCACACGGGATGGGAATACAGGCAGCTTTGAGGTAAAGGATTATTCAAACAACAAACCTGTACTTATCCTGCACTTTCTGCTTTATGTCTTGCAGCGAATCTTGGGATATATCTCGCTCAAGGTACCCAGAAAGCACTTCTGTAGCATTCTCTAAGTCTGCTTGGTTATTCTGCAAAGACAGGGGTAAAAAAAACCCAAAACAACAAAGAGTATGGGGGTTAAGGAAAGCAAGATTTCTTTTTCCTCAATGCATCTGAAATCAGTATTGAAAGAAAACAAGGATTAGATAATGAACTGAGTAACGCTTGAGTAACCTGCTCTGAGCATCAAGACTAAAAATTTATTCATTTATTAGAAGAGAACCTGCGTATCTACCATCAAGGCTCATGTATTTCTTGATCTGCAGTATCCCAGAATGGTTTGGGTTGAAGGGACCTTAAAGCTCACCCAGTCCCAACCCCTGCCACGGGCAGGGACCCCTTCCACTGGAGCAGCTTGCTCCAAGCCCCTGTGTCCAACCTG
>JBCJKH010060237.1:22021-34351 GCA_039877255.1 Loriculus beryllinus | reverse complement strand
CACAGGGAAGAGCTTCTGCCTAAGAGCTCAGCTCAGTCTCCCCTGTTCTGGCAGGTTCAAGCCATTCCCCTTGGCCTATCAGTATGTGCTCTTATAAATAGCTTATATTTAATTCATAAAGCTGGATTACTGGAAGAGGGAAAAAGACCCAAGAAAGAGGACGGGCTGCTCTGGCACCATCCTGTCAGGGGACTGCCAACATGGCAGAACATGCTAAGGGTGAGGAGCAGGTAGAGCCTTGGAGAATAAAGCTAGATCGCATGGGAGCAAGGGGTTCAGTCTGTCCTGTTCTGGGTCAAAATGAGATGTCCCATTTCAGTGTACGCTCATGACCTTTCAGATGGATTATTAAAGGAAATGGGAAGTGGAGAAGCAGCTATAAAAATGAACAGCATTAAAAATGCCCCCAAATTAGAAGAGGAATAAAAGGAAGAAGTGGAAAGCTTTCCTCTCTCTCCCTCACATAATTGATGTTTTTATCCCAGTAATGGTGACAGGAGGTGGTCAGATGGCATTATTTAGCTGAATGGTCTGCGTCTTCATGTGTGCTCAGATAAAGTGCAAAATGACCTTTAAAAGAAATCCATTTTTAAAGATTCTTTTTGCTTCAGAAAGGTCCAACTTCAGCAGCTTGGATTTAATTCTGTCCTCGAGGGAACTGGCTTGTGGGGAGGGAAGGCAGTGCTGGAGGTGTCACAGGAAACTAATGGCAGGGAAAATGTCACTTTAAGAGCGAGTGGAAAGCATGTGCTGCTACAAAGAGGAACTGAATGAATCCTCTTCCCCTTATTCCTTTTCTCATGCTTGATTTCTGGTGTCTTTTCTTCTCACTGCTACTGCCTCTGCTTATGTTAACACCAACTTATTAGCTGGCTCATTGGTTAGGCTGAACCCAGGATCACAAGCACAGGGATGCTGAAGCAGTTCAGCTGCACACACTTACAGACACAGGCATGGGAACACAAGTGTTTCCAGCTCTAGAGACAGGACAATCCCCACTGTGCTCCTTGGGAAACACAGGCTGTGCTTTTTGCCCTGTAGATCTCCAGCAGTTGACTGCAAGCATCTCACAACTGTGAAGGACCAACAGCGACATAAGCACCAGCAGATAGGTACAAGGGCAGGGATTTCATCACTTCGTAAGGAGTAGATTCTCTCCTTAGTGCCCACTCACACCAAGCCTCCTTTCCCACCATGCATGGACCTCCTGGGCTGAGCATTTCTAATGTCAACCGAAGACCAGTTGCAGAGCTTCCCAGGGCACCTTTATTTCCTTGCTCTTGAAGTGTCCAGCTGCCTATTGAAGTGAAGCTGGAATTGACTGTGCTGGCAGCGTTGGTTTGGCTTGTCCTTTGGTTAAGCTGCTGACAAGCTAATTCACACTGCTTCATTCTCCCTGGAGATCCCAGCCCTCTCCTGGCTTTGTTGGGAAGAATAAAGGAGATTGGGATGGGGATAGACAGCCAAGACTACCTGTGTGTTGGCCAATATGGGAGGGTCATGGAGGATTGACTCCTGCCCTGGGATAGAGGCATAAGCTCACTATGGACTGATGGCTACATGGTGCTTTGGATAAGCTGGATAGACCCCTCCGTGCCTGGATCTCACTGCAGGATGACGCCTGATGGCTCGGCTGTCTTGGCTTGGCCCCTTGCACTCAGCCCTGGTGTGTCTCAGAGATAATGTCCAACAGGAGATCCAATTAGAAGCTTGACTGCCTAACCAGAAACAGCAACTGGAGGCAGAAGCTGGTGTGCCTGCTGTGGATAAAATAGAAAGCTCTACCTGCAGATCCATCTGAAAGGCTGCTATTGGAAATTACTGTGTCTGGCTTCTTTATTGCTAAGGAATAGGCTGCTGCTTCCAGGCCTTGGATGTAACCACTCATTCACAGGAGTCCAGTAACTCTTTGTTTTCTTTTACTGCTAACAAACACGGGAGATCTCCCTCTAAGAGCAGTTGGAGCTGGATATTATTGCGGCAAACAAGGAATTCAGGTGTAATCCCATTGGCCTCTTCAGGAAGAACCTGGACCTCAACGTTCTGCCTTCCTGGAACACTTGGAATCTCCACTTCTTTGTGCATCATGTAGCCGTGAGCCTCGGCTGTCTGAATGACCGCAGGCAGATAGTCAAAGATGCCTTTAAAGGCTGGATAATGTGTTTCACACCTGCATAATCCCGTAGTAGCCTGGAGGTTTAGAGTTGTTTTGTACTGGGTTTGATGTAGGGCTTATTTGAGGCTTTCTGGAGACATGTGGCTTTCTTAACTAACACCACAGCAGTGAACGAGCTGCGCTGCAGAGGACCCGTTTGCTTGAGGCTTTCTGCATACAAACAGTACTTTGGGGGGGGGGGGGGGGGGGGAGGTTTCTGTGTTCAGACATGCACATGGGTGGAGAAATGCTGCCCTATGGATGGGAATGCACCCCTGCACATACATGCAGGGACTCTATGAAACTGCCACCTGAGGAAAGATCCCTATCTTCTCAGATTCATGTATATGGGCAAACACATGCTTGTGCATGCAGAGGGAGAACTGCCTGTCCTCAGACACAAAGGCATGTGTCTATGCAGAGATGGGCAGGAGCAAAGCCATAAATGCACTTCAGTTAAGAGGCATCCTTTTATAAGGTTTACTCAGGTAATGGTGCATTTATCATTGCCTGCAGCCTGACTCTACTCAGACCCCTCGCAAGTGAGTTTCACCTTAGCCTATGTGAACCCATGAACTAAGGGTGCAATCTAGAGAGAAAAACATAGACGATAATATAAGAGCAATGTAGAAGTCCATTTTGAGCTATTCTCTCCTCCCTTTCCACCCTAACCCTCCTAGTCAAGTCATTAAAGGTACTCCTGCTGTTTTTACTCCTCCAACATCATTTCTTATAAACTTTAATAAGTAATCAGGTGTGATCAATGCCAGCTACTTACTCCTGCTCCTCTTCTTACTGTTCTGGTGCAGAGTGGCTCTGTATAAACAGCCTCCTGGGGATCCTGCATTGATTTGTTCTTGGCTGATCTGAAGCTCCAGCCATTTGCCTTCTTTCATTGTCCCTGGGAGAACCTGTTCTAGAAAAAGGAGGATGCTGTGAAGGCAACTGCTGGGGTGGGATCTGGATCTGAAGCCTGAGACAGCCTCCACAGTGATACAATGTAGGGCAGACACAGCTCAGGTTCAAGTGGGGAGATTCAAAGGGGGCACTTAAATGTTCTCTTTTTTCCATCTATTTTAACGCATGTATTTCTATTGCAACTGGTATCCATTAATTCAAAACTACTGGGGAGGGGAGCAGTGAAGGACATTGTGGAATATGGTGAGGTGCTGACACAGGTTGCCCACAGAAGCTGTGGCTGCCCCATCCCTGCCTGCAAACACAGATGCAAATAGGATGCAATAGTATGCCAGTCTCTCAAACAGGAAGAAATTAGCCCAGCTGCAGCATCCTCTTTTATTCTCCATTTAGGGAAATGAAACTCAGGGTCTGTAGGCCTCTGCTCATGGTGCCAGTGTTGACCCACTCTTCCTTCTAGCTGAGACAGATGATGCAATGGAAAAGCACCAGAACTCTGGCAACTCTGACAACAGTGACAACTCTCCCCCTGCCAATTCACAGCGTTTTTGTTTGAAGCCTTGGCATCAGGACTCTGTAAGATACATAGGATATGTAAAGTAACAGAAGGTTAAAGCTCCAAGTATCAGAATGCCTGTGTTTCCAGCACATCTGTGTTTTCAGCACATCTGAGTTTTCGGCACATCTGAGTTTTCAGCTTGGATTAAGTGCTGTGGCACCCTTTGATACAGGAGTCACCTTACACCCTGCCTGGAGCTGTCACAAACAGTCTGCTTCTCTTTGCTCCCTCTCCCCTTGTGTCCCCAGCCCATAGCATCAGTGATGCTGAGGATGAGGACAGGGAAACCCTCCGACCCCAGTGTGTAGCCTCCCTGCATCTGGGAGAATAAAATCTGCTTCTCCCCTCAAGCAATTATAAGCGATAACTATTTTGCTATTCAAGGACTGTGATTTCAACACTCGAGGGGTTAATGCAGCAGGGAGGCAGCTGATGCTTTCATGCCGGTATGCTGTATCAAACAGCACAGTTTCCAGGAAGATGAATATCCGTAACCAAGTAGCACAGCAGAGCCCAAAGCCTGTTCAAAAGAATTCCTTTTGATGATCTGGTTTTATTACTTTCAATGAACTGGAGTCTCCAAGGTACCGGTGAATAAGGGATGCTGTAAAGCGGCATCTTGTATACATGTTTCAAGCTGCGTCTGCTGGTGCTAAAAAGGATGAAAGAGAAACTGCTTAGCAATGACCCTAGGGTCTAAACCCAGCTCAAGCTTCCACGGGGCATTTGCTGAGACAAAAAGAAGATCTTAACCATTTGCACTGGGACATGACAACTGGGACGTAGCCTACATCATTCACTTTCCCATTGGGAAAACGAATCCATTTCCAGGACGGAGCATGTGGCATGTGTTATAGGGTTCATAAAAGCTCTTCTGCAACTGGAGAAGAAAAGAAGAGAAATGTCGGCTCAGGAAGAGGTAGATGTGAATTATGGGGCTCTGTGCTAGCTGGAGAATACCTGTGATTTAATAATGCGCTGTGTGAGACACTACGGTGGTCAGAAACCCTCTGCAGAAATATAGTGCTTAAATTCACTGTTCTTGAGTTGTTCTCTACATGATACGGGGATTTGAGTGTGAAAGCCAGCTTGGAGACCCACCTGGGAATGTAGTTCAACATAGCCTCCACCAGACATGCAAAGGGAGGCAAAAAAGAGGGAAACTTGATCCAAATCAGCAAAAGGAGCACCCAGTCCTGGTTTCTTCTTTAAGCATCATCTTGCCATTAGTGTAACAGCACAAAAGAGAAGCTTCATAGCTGTAGGCTGGAGCTCGTATTCTGAATGGACAGAGACTGAACTGCCCAGGCTGTTTGACCCTCCTGTTATCATTAAAGGACATCAGCTCCTGCCCTTTCTCCCTGTGCTCTGCATACACCATTATACCAATATTAGCCTGTGCACTGCCTCTCAGTGCATTTGCTTTGGAATTCAAATCATGTGTGTGTTTTATAAAAGGCTCTCTAGTGTGAGCCTCAGAAATACATATGCACTCTCCAACTGTGTGGGTTTTCTCTTTCCTGCCTAGTGCACAGATTACTCATTGTAACATGATAAATGAATGGGGCTCTGCAACCCTCTTTATAGTTTACAGTTTTTATAGTGCTTTGCCACCATATGTTATAAACTCATGAAGCAGTTGTAGTGTGTAACAGGTTTTCCTGTCTGTTTATTTAGTTATTTGCTAGTTCTCACAGCTGTATATACATGTATGGATGTGTGTAAATACAGAGGGGTGTTTGTCTGGCGGACTGAAGCCTCAGAGAAGATCAGCAGCATCTGGAGAGCACTTGAGGGGCAGAAAACAAGAAGGATAGAAATATTGCCTTGGTATCTGATGAGAAGTGAGGAGATTGAATAGAAAGCCTCTTCACAGGGAAAATTCACATTTCCTGGTCGGTAGCATTCTGGGGCAATTTCTGCTCAAATCAACTCTATTGTAGAGTGAAGGGAATGTGGGATGTAAAATTGCATTGTTTAAAGCCTGGGGACTCTGCCTGTGATCCTCTAGCGCCCAGACAGGGAATTTGTGAGCCAAGGAATGAGGAAAAACAGCTTTTAACAAACTGGGATTTAATTACTAGCTGCCCCATCCCTGGCAGTGTTCAAGGCCAGGTTGGACACAGGGGCTTGGAGCAAGCTGCTCCAGTTGGAAGGGTCCCTGCCTATGGTAGGGAGTTGGAACTGAATGGACCTTCTCTTGTGACTCCCCTGCAAGTCCTCTTAGGTTAGGTCTGTCTTTGCTTCATCAGTTATGAACAGGGAATTCTGTTCACTGAGTACCAGACAGGTTGATTTAATTTCCCCACGTTTCCTGGTGGGAAATCAAGCTGGTGTTTTAGTGGGAATCCCCAGACATTAAGCCTACTTGCAGTCAAGGCCTGACAGAAGGAATACATATAGCTGCCTATATATCTAGATCTGTGTAAGCATGCATTCTTTCCATAGATACAAACACGGCTCCATGCATAGGTGTATGTATATACGTGTGAGCATGGGTATTTATTCTGTGCCTGGCCAGTTTCAGCATCTTTCTTAGCAATTCCGCTCGCATTCCCACGTGTCTCCCTGTTTAACACAGTTGGACAGGACGTGTTTACACTTTATTTAAGAAACACTGTAAAAACAAGAGGATCTTAATCATCACTAACCGTGGTAGCTGCAAATTAAATAGCTGGGCTCTTGGAAGCTCATTCATCATAAATATCCTACGTGTCTGAGAGGGAGATTTACGGAAGCAGTGCTAGTTCTAGCTGATGGAGGTTCTTAGGAGGACATATACGGCATAGGTAAACTACAATAACATCTGTAACGATGGATCTGGTACTTCTAATAAGAGCAGTTCCTCGTTTTGGTGTGTCTTATTTCACCTATGTCATATATCTTTCCCATTTAGGAAAGAGCTTTGAGATGGGAGCCACTCTTTAAAGTCATAAGTCAAACTGAGGAAGGCAGCAGGGGATCCACATTAAGGGGTCAAACAGGATGGAGGTCAGATGCTGTCATAAAATGACAACAATAATTTGCAGTATCCTTTCTCTGGCCACAGCAGATCAACCATGGGGCCCTTTTGTGTGGTTGCAGTTACAACATAGCTGATGATTCAGAGAAAGAAGACTAGCTTAATTAGTAGTTTCATTAAGCCAATTTTCTAATGGCTCAGACTGAAGGGAAACTCTCTCTTTGCTCTCCTAGAAGGATAAATTATGATGAGTATTTTCCCACCAGGCTGTTTTATTTACCTACTAAATTTATGTTTGTGTCTATATTCTGGAAGAAAGCTAAGCCTAAACTCTGCATCCAATCCTACTGAATTTTGGCAGGTGGAAGATGGATATACCCTGTCTTGCAGCACAAACTTGCCTTTGCCATTGTGCTCACAGGCTAAACACACCTCTCCATAGAGCTAATAAGAACCATACTTCATCTGAAGAGTATGATTTCCAGCCCTTGATTTTACATCAGACATGCCAGGTACTCAGCCCCTCCTGGAAGTCAGACCACTTCATTAAGCTCCTCAGCAAGGCTTTAGAGGGCTTGCTTCAGCTTTCTGCTTTTGAAATGAAGAAATGCAGATTTGCTTAATTGCCTGCATAAGGATTTAATTGAGGGGAAAAAAAAACCCAAACCCATGTTCACAGTAAGAACAGACAAGCTGTGGATATTAACTTCATCAAGGCAATGCAGGCCAGTAACACCTTAGTCACTGCAGATGCTCCTCAAAGTGTGCATAAACAACACTCAACGTGCAGCTAAGCTGCATCTCCAGAAGGGCTGAGGTTTATGTGCTGTGCTGCAGTGTGGGGTTAGGAAAAGCAACAGTTGGGAGTTTTTAGAAGGAAACACAGCAATCTGGAGGAGCAACCTCTCTTTATATTATGCAAGTGCTTTGCAAGTTTCTGTTGGGGGGGGGGGTTTACTTTGGTAGGCAGTTGGAGAGGATCTGGAGGAACTCTCGCGTCTAGAACTGACATAACAGTGCGTCAGCTTGCACTTCACCCAAAATAAAAGCAAATTACTGATTTGCTCTATAAAAAGGTCACTGTCTCCCAGATATTTTTGCTCAAGAGATGTTACCCACCAGCATCAATATGGTCTGGATGAGGGAAAGCTGCTACTGAGGACCTGGGTGAGTGTGTGAGTGCTGGAAGAGGGGAGAGAGGAAGGAACTCCCTCCTAAAGAAGCTTAGAGAAAAAGGAGATAAAGGAATAAATCAACTGTCTCATCCCTTTCCCTGTGAATCAATTGAGAAAGATTAAACAATTCACTGAATCATTGCCAATCCAACGAGGCATTTACCAGCACAGCCCAAGGAGATACTTAGAATAACAGTGGAGATTCCTCAGCTCTCATGAGACTTGAAAGGGGTCAGGAAAAGTGGTCTTGAAGGCAAGACCTGAGGAGTGGTGATGGGCGCACTTTGTCCTTCCCCTCCAGTGAGATGGGTGTTTGCAGTGCTGCAGGACTTCACAACTGCTTGGGATGTAATTGGATGGAGAGACCTGGGGGGACACGGTTGTTCTGTGATAGGTGAGATAATGGTTGTGGTACTGGTCTGTACCTGCTCTGGAGCCAGCCCCGCTGGTGGTTGTGTTGGGTGTCTGAGCTGTGCAAAGGAATTTAGCCAGACACAATCTCTGGATGCAGGTGTCTCCAGTCTCGGTTACATGCAGGCTTCCTGGAGCCATCTCAGCACCTTGCTTGGCTCTGTCTCCGTTTATTCACTGAACAGAAACAGGATTTAGTCCTCACCCATCTGCATTCACACCCCTGTGTCTAGACAGCCCTCCTAAAGACATCACCCGAGTGCTCCTCCTCCTTTCTTTGTTCCTCGTTTTCCTTCAGCCACATCGGGATTTCAAGGTAAAGTCTTGGAAGCAGGAACAAACTAGAAATGGATAGAACACGCAATATTTGCAGATCTTAGGTCTAGATGCACCCATTTTAATGAATCCAGCCTAAGGTCCTGTTTGAGCCAGAGTATTTCATTCAGTAATTCCTGAAGAATTCCTTTGATTGCTTTGATGTTATTTGACTTCCCCTTTGGCAAGTCATGGTCTCCTGTGAGATTCAATCTCACAATTACCTGAACTCCCACTGTTAAGTGTGGAATAGTCCTAACTCCCATGGAGTCTGTTGAAATCAGCTCCGGGCAAGATGAAGCCACGAGTCTAATCTCCCTCCTCCCCTCCTGCTCCCTTGCACATCCAGTTCTGTTGCTTGTTAAATCATGTAGTCCTGCTTTTCAGAGTCACCAGGTACCACGTTAGTACAGCTGTGTCCCCCCTCCCCTCCAATACCTCCAAGGTGTTCAGATGGCAGATCCTGTATCGCGCAATGCCTGATGCTAAGGGCACTGATGCCATCATCAGATGAAATGAAGCTGATGTTGGTAGTACATGCAAATTCAGCCAGGAACCCCATCCCAAACTGCCATGTAAATCCACACTCTGACATCCGCAGGCACATGCCCTTGGTTCAGGATCTTACATATGTCAGAGGAGGCGATTGCCAGGCACTGACTTCTGGCCCTGATTTACAAGAGGAATCTGCACCTCAGTGGCATAACCTTTTCATCGCCTTTGCTCCGAGCAGAGAAATGGATTGGTTTTAGACAACTCGGAGCGTGTTTCCAGGGTTGCAAGTGATAAACCCAGACACAATTGGCCATCAGCAGAACCACAGTTCCTGCCTGTGCACCTGCTCTTAAACCCTCCCCAGTGGCAAGAGAAAATGGTGCTGCTTCAGCTCTCGGGTTTGCATAGTCAATGGAAAGAATCAGGTTGTGCTGAGGTGGGAATAGAGAGATCTTGGCTTCCCATCAAGGCTGCTCAAGTGATTCAGTGTATGGCTATGGGTACTTGCAGCTCGATAATCAAACTGCTACAAGCACATGGCCTTCAAGTCTGGCAGGGCATAGCCATGAGGTAGGTTTATTGTGCTCTTCCCACCTGCTGCAAAGGGACATGGTCTGGGTCTGGCTACATCCATCCCTCTATCCCTGTGCCCATCTGAGGGTCTCTCAAGGTTCCTGCCTCCTCCTCTGTGCCAGATCAGAGTAGCTCCTATCACAGTAAGGATGAGGAAGGCAAACAGCCTCATGCTGTACCAGGCAGCATCAGTGGCACTCAGACCTTCTTCCTGCCCATGGGGAGATCTGTGCTATTTATCTCATTCTGAATCTCTGTCTTAGTATCTGCAGCTTCTTGTTTCAAATGATGAGTGATCTGATGACTGACATTAACAGTGATTAACAGAAACTGCAGAGTTGGAAGCACTGACTGTGTATGCACTATCTGAACCAGGCCAGTCAGTAGAGTCAAGAGAGATTCATTCTGCATCACTCCCAGCCCTAGAAGAATGACGCTAAACTCGATCCTTGCTTTATGAAGCCTCTTATGGCACCCCACTGCTAGATTCAACAAACCATTTTGCATATATTTACTGTCTTCCTAGCCCACAAAAGCTGGCTTTCCTTTATTAACTACAATTTACTGCCACTCTCAGCAGAAGCAAATACTAATGGAAATGAAACTGGACTCATTTTGAAGACCCCAGTATGCTTCCAGATGTTGTTCATGTTGGCAATGTCTTGTCAGACTGTAATTGCATGTATTGTGATTACAAAATGGTTAATAAAAAGCGTCCTCCAGATACTATCACTTCCTCCATCCTGTATAACCATTTTAATGCACGAATCCTTTGGAGGCTCCTATTGTTTCTATATCCCTGACTCCCATAAAGCCTTAATGCCAGCACATGCTGAGCACCCAACACTTACTACACACCATGTGTGTGGTCATCATTCTGGTGATGAGTTCTGACAGCATAATCTTGATAAAGTTCATTCCTGACGAACAATACAGATACGGGTTTAGGGGAAAAAAGTCACACACTGGTAGCAGTGACAGGGTAACCTTTATCAGGGCACGGTCCTCCTAATTGCTGCAGAATTCCTGCTTTAGAGAGGTTCACTGGGCTCACAGTTGGCTCTGCCCCCACTTGCTTTCCTTCCAGTTTAACTTTGACACTGTAATTAGTTTGCCCTCCTTGCCTTCCCTTGAGGCCATTGCCTCTATCAGTCCCCGAAGCATCTCTCAGCTCTACTGCAGGAACAGCTCATAGGCTACACAAACCTATCTAGCTCCGGATCCTGAAATTTGGGCCATTCTCTTCCCCTTCTGTGCTCCTGGCCTCCAGAAACAAAATGGTTTTTATGATTTAGTGTCTGATTTCTATGCCGAGGATAGAATGATGCAATCACTACCATTTGTTTCTTGTGGTAGCACCATTTGTACAAACGCATCCCTGATGATTCATAGGCGATTGGAGTTGGTAGGTACCAGGATGTATGCACTGAATGGCTTTTTAGTAATGTATTCATGAGAAATTAAGCTGAAACTTAGCAGCTCATTCTCCAGATGCCACGGATGCAACTGTCAGACAGGAACAACTCCCAGTGCCTGCTTGCCTGAGCCAGAATGGAACTGGAGATTTGCAAGTCAAAAGCTTTGGCGCACATTTTCCATCACCAGTAGTGATTTCTTTTGGCATTCAGCTTTATACAAAACCCCTCGCTTTAAATCGGGTCACTAACTTTGCTCAGCTTGGAGACCCGTAGGGCAGAGGCACTGAAAGCCACCAACAGGTTGAGAAGACGCCAGGTTTTGTTTCCAGCTGTGGAACACTGAAGCTTCCAGACCTCCTGCTTCTATGTGTGCAGTGAAACTTACTGGTCCTAACGGAAAACCTGCCATCCTGAGCACCTTACAGGCACACAGTGAGAAGAACAGCCTATGCCTTGACTAGCACACAACCCACAGCAGCCTCACACAGCCTCAGGTGAAGCCACAGAGAGACAAAAGGGAAAGACCTCTAAACCAGCCATCTGCCCCACCACCAGCTCCCACTGCCCAGACTGAGGAGTACATCCCACTGAAAGTCAATGGCATTCAAACCACCTTGAAAGCTCAGAGCTTTCAAGACTCAAGGTCACCCAGGACATATGGAGCAGAGGTAGGAGCCATGTGCAGCACTTGGAAGTCCTTGGCCAAAACCTAAACCACACTCTTCTTGCTCCAGACCTGTCCCCATCCACACAAGCTCACAATGACAAGGACTTGGAGGACGTGCTCAGGCATCATATATACTTTTTTCTGTGTGCAGAGGGGATAATGTTAATTACTCTCTATTCTGGAAAGCAATAAATAAATAAGTAGATGGAGATCCAGAGGAAAAGAAATAATCCATAAATTAGAAAGTGATGATTTACGAGATGCCACCTGAGGAAAATTCTCCATCTCCTTTATGCTTGGCTATTTCAGTGCTGCGTTCTGAGGCTGAGAGAAGGGCTCCTATTATGCAGATGAGGCTGGGATAATGATTTTGTGCTGCCTGGATTACAGGAGCGTATTTTGGATGCGGGTGTATTTAAAGCATCTTAGCAGGGCTCTGAGTTCCTCGCATAATTTGATGAGCAGTAAGTAAGACACAGGTATGCCATACAAGCAGCAAGATGTTCAAAGGTTAGAGAGCTGTATTACATCCAGTCATGTGAGAGAGCAAATTAACAGAACTGTTCTTCCAAAGAGACATAGGCTGTAGGGGGAAAATCATTAGACTGGGGAAGAGAAGGCTCCTGAAGGGGAGACCTGAGAGCAGCTCCAGTGCCTAAAGGGGCTGCAGGAAACCTGGAGA